>WSXT02217810.1:0-17170 GCA_011762715.2 Neuroterus valhalla | reverse complement strand
ACGTACAAAAATTATGCAGAATTCGAACGGTCACCGTATGGAAATCGTACGGTTTTTTTTGGAAAAAATCTGTACGAAAACCGTACGAATATTGTACGGAAAATGTACGTTTCCGTATGGAAAACGTACGGGTATCGTACTTGGACCTGTACGGAAACCGTACGGTTTCTGTATGGATTTCGTAAGTATATTTTCGGCGGGGTATTAGTATCCATCGACGTAATTGACGATTAATTCTACATTTATTATAAAAATATAATGAATAAAGGATACAAATAAATATCAGAATGGGGAAAAATGAATTGCAGAAGGATTTTTCAAACCATGCTGCTTTGAAACTTTGGGAACAACGTTTATGTTGTTTTCCATCGACGTAACCTTACTTTCAGCTCGTCAGAGTCAGGAGTTTTTTTTTTTTAATTCTTTTATTTCAATCATAAAATTACCGGAATAAACAAATAATATGATTTCCATAATAAAAACCGGAAAAATATTCTTCTCATTTGGAAAATGTTCGGTTTCTTACAATCCTATTTGCTTAGTCTAACCAAAGATTTTAATATCTTTGTTCGAACTCTAAGCTGCATTAAAGGTTGTTGTTTACCAACTTGAATTCAGTGAAAACAGAAACGTTTATTATTAAACATGTTTTGTGGAAATCTTACTGATAAATCTGATTGAAAGTGTAATCTTCGATGTTTTCGTTCAAATTGTGTTTTGCGAAAACTGCGTTTCGTGAAAACTTTGTTTCATGGGAATAACAATATTAAAATATTCATTTATTTAAATGTTGATAGGATCAGTAAACGAAAAACATTAACATCATAATATTATTATATATGCATGGTCAAAACCGTAACATCCAAATTAAAAACTACTTCATGTTGGATGAATGAAAAATCTTACAAGTATAACAATTTCGTCGAAATTGGCTTGTAGGGGGTTGTGAAAAATGATTCTTGCACTCTCCGTAGCTCAGTGGGTTAGAGCATCAGACCGGAAATCTATAAAACCTGGGTTCGAATCCCAGCAGATTCTACTAATAATATTATTAGTAAAAATGTATATTCCATTATCTTTTCCATAAAAATGGTATTTATTTAGAAATTCAAAAGTTTTTACTATGTTTCATTATGTTTTTAGTAGGGAAATAAACAGCGAAATGGCCATGGGTAAAAAGCAGAAATCAGATTCACCAGCAGACTTTTCAAATTGAATTAAATATAAATGAAAATTTTGTTCATAAATTAAATATAGATAATCATGTAGAAGTCACAGAAAGACCAGGAAGAATCTGTCGTAAAAGTAAGCTTGAAAAGCTTAATCCCTAAGAACATTTTTTATGTAAGATGTAGTTATTATTTTTTATAAATAATTAAAATCTTTGAATTTTAAAGCTTGATTATCTAAGAAATTTATCTTGATACAAAATTAGGAACAATTGTATATTCTGTATCAAAGTCGGTTGTTACGACTGCAAAAAATTAATAATAACCAAAAATTATTATTATTTGTTATTATGAAATTAGTAATAATGTTATTAAATTAAATTATGATTTAAAAATGAAAACGATGTAGGTAAGAGTCGAAGAGTAGGTAGGAGTAGGTAAGAGTTGAAGAGTCGAAAAGGAGGAAGATAGTTCTTTCAACGAATAAATTACAAAGTTTACAGATAATACAATGTCATATATGCTGGATATCATTATCTATCTTCATATAAGGAGATTGTGGAAGTGGTAAAAATTTGATAAGAAATGATAAAGAATGATGAATATTGGAAAACACGGAAGTCTTCGAAAATAACATTTGAAAACGTTTAATAAATGTTCATCAAAAACATAATTACTCATCAATCTGTAACGTACTTCCTTGCATGAAATATAATATTAGGTATACAATAGTGAAGTTCAAAACTTTAAAAACAGTATTTCTAACTAAAAGTTCGCTATACGTTTCATGGATAGGCTTAAAAAAATATCTTTAAAGAAAACCAAAACCGATTAATTTTTTTCCTTTGTTCCTTTTTAGATCATAAATTCAATATTGGTTTCGGAACTTCGAATATGCTCTTAATAATAATAAGGCAGCAAGGATTTGTTTTCGACTACTGTTTCCACAAGACCTTATTGTTGAATGACATTATCATTGAGTTGAACCAAATAAAGAATAAAATATCCTACGTGAACTTGAAGAACTAAGTTCCAAAATAAATATAGGAAAATATCTTATCAGATGAAAATGTTCCTATATTCAGTTTCTATTTATTTCAGAATTTTATTTTGATTCGTTGATTTCTGCAGCATGAAATTTAATTTTTTATTCTTATCCACAAAAAATTGCGGAAACAATACATTTGATTCATTACATCAGTTCATTGCCCAATGATAACAGATATGCAGCGTAAAGCATGCAGATTTTCTGCACTCTGATAATGAGTGCATACGTATCACACAAAGCAGATGTTCTGTGCAATCTTGGGAGTGCACTCCCGGGGGGAACGATTCATTAAAAAAATAATAAATAAAGATCGATAATCTACGCAAACTAACTGGATCTCCGGCTTTTATCTTCGACTCTGTTTGAATACATTAATTGAATATTTATTGCGATAAGACTTTCTTTCCAAATTTCCTGGATCTATAAATCAAGCAGAAATAATCTACTCTTATCTCAAATATTGCGTAGAGAATATTTTCACTTGGTATATTTAATTTATTCACTCATTGAGATTGAATGAATGATTTGTGTGAACTTGAAATAAAAAAATCGAACATTTTATTATTTTTAAACAATATTTTATTAATTGAAGGAACTATCAAAAGACTACAAGTCATTTATTTTCATTAAAGGATTGGCTCAATCCGAAATTTGTTCTTAGAACATAATGCAAGGAAATAACAAAAAATGTTTCTTTCCTCTACATAATTGGAAAATTTAGTTTCACCAGTTCGAGATGATATTACCGTTTTGTTTTTCTGGTCCTCAAGAATTTCCATGAAGTTTTTGGTAAAAATACGGAAATCAGGGATAAAAACTATTTTAAACAAGTTCGAATTTAAAATTCCGGCATCGACATTTTTTTTCTCCAAGTTTTTTCGTCCCCTAGGTACATAAGATAAGCATTGTTCAAAAAAGCTGAGAAACGTACTTAGATGAATTTTTTACCAAAGGGTGCTCTTTTTCCAAATACATAAATTTTCAACCCATCGCCGGAAATTTGACTAAAAAAGATCCATCCTCAACAAAAAATAGAATCCTTTGTTAATCTTTTAGAAAAAAATATATGACTGCTCTATAGAATAGTTCAATTTTCAGCTAATTTCTCGATATTTGGTCGTACAAAAAAGGATTTTCCACTAGAAGAATTTTGTTATCAAAAATGGAATACTTAGATCACTTTTAAAGATTCCTCCCTAATCAGAAAGAAAGAATTTTCAACCAGTCGAATTCAATTAAAAAGGCAAACTCAACGAGAAAGTCGGATTTTAAGAAAGTACATGAATTTTGAACCAAATAATTAGATTTTCAACTGCAAATTGATTAATTGTATGTCAAATATGTTGAAAGTCAAAAGAAAAAGGTAAATTTTCACTCAAATAGTTAATTTCTCCACAAAAAAAATGTATTTCCAACTCAATTTTGGAATCAAAAGATATTTTAATTAAAAATCAAAAACATTTCAATTCAACCAAAAAAAAAATTTTTAAGATAAAAGAGGAATCTTTAACGAAAGAGATGAGTTTCAACTAGAATCATACATTTTCAGCCAAAAAGGGAAGGAGTTTCAAACAAAACAGTTCATCATTTAACCAAATACTCGAATTTTCAACTGGTAAAATAGTTGTTCGTCCAAGAAGAGCAACTTTCCGCCAAAAAGACGAGTAAATAACAAAATATATGAATTTTGAACCAAATAGTTGATTTTTTAATTAAATAAGAATAATTTCTAACCAGATCCATAATAGTTAAATTTGCGAGAAAAAAGGAACTTTGGGTCAAAGATGAAACAAATTTTCTACACAATAGTGAAATTTGTTACGGAAGAGATTAATCATCCGCTAAAGGAATGCATTGTTTTGATACTTCAACTTCCAACCAGGCAGTTGAATTTTTCACCAAAAAAAATAAGTTCTTTACAAAGTAGTTGCATTTCCCAAAAATAGTCAAATTTTTACCTAAACAGTAGAATTTGAAGGCAATAGCCTAATAATAAACAAAAACTCTGAGGCAAAAACGCGAAATTCTAAAAAGCGGAGAAGTTTTCAAAAATAGGGGGAAAAAGAAGAATGATTATTTATTGCTTAATTATCAAATAATTTTTACGAAATGTACTAAAAGTAATCCAAGTTTGAAACGTTCCCTTAGCTGACATACAAATACGTCAAAAATTGTGTGATTAACAATTCCCTTTCATTCTCTCAGTCTTTCACTTGAAGTTTCACTTCCAACTTGCGGGTTCTTTAAAAAATAAAATACAGGTTTGAGGAGGCATGCAAGTTGGAAGTGAAACTTGTAGGTTCAAGAATGAGGAAAGGAGATAGAAAGGTGAATCGCAGGGCAGTCGTGTACCTAGAAGAAGTAAGATTATTTTGCAAAACAGTGCGAAGTTTGCATCGCTTCGTCGTTGCTGAAGTTTCACTTTAGACCCGCGTGATTTCCACACGCTAATTCTTCTTTTATTTATCGTGAATGTATATTTATCAATTTTTCTATTGTAAATGCTTCGGTAGTAGTTTGTAAGTTATACTGGTTCGGTTATCAATAGAGCCAATAGACTGACATGAATTTTCTTCACTTTTAATTACTGGGTACTATATAGGAAGTACTGAATCACTCAATACGAAAGACTTTACGCATATAATTGACGCACTGCTTAGATATTTTGGATTCAGCGCGTTTGATGTGTGCGTTTCGATTTAATTTATTTCAAACGTCATAAATATTGTGTCTTCAGGCGGAATTTAAATAACGATTGGAATTTCACAAATTATAATGTACGGGTACCAAGGTATAATTTAACGATAAATATTACAATATGTCATTTCAATATCTTATTGTCGATATTTGCATAAGCATAGCTCATTTTAGTAAAACGTAAGATACATTTTGTTCTTAAAATAACATGAAATGAATATTCATCCGTAAAGTTTTATAGAATATATTGTAAAACTAGTGCATGTTTCCATTTTTCTCTAATTATATGACTGTGACTAACTTTTGGGACATTTAATATTCGCTGATTTTAGAAATGTTCCAGAAATTTTCTCCAGTGATTTTAAAACAATAGAGTCGAAGACTTCGGAAAAGATATGGAAACAATTGCACTGTATTTAAATGAGATCTTTATCGAATTTTCTTTATTAATGATGATCTAGAACTTTTAAAATTGGGTCCAAAATTGAAAAAATTCATTAGGAATTTTAATTCAATCAAAAACTTTATCGGGATGATTTCTATACATATTTGATATCTACCAAAATTTTCGTTTATATAAAATTAGGATTCTTTTTATTAGCCACCAAAAATTTTGACGAAAATTTCTGGAACTCTTGGAAAAGTTTTTTTTTTAATGTTGGAAATTATATAACTTTACAAATTTCTATTAAATTTGAATGTGTAATTTGTAATTCGTTCTTTAATCTACCAGAAACTTGGCCAAAAAATTCTCAAACAAGATAACCTTATTCCAAATTTTGAAAAGTTTGGATGAATTGATCTGGTCAACGAACTTGACCTTCATTTTCGGACCGAAAAAAGTGTACCAAAGGAGAATTCGATTTTTCAATTTTCTCCAAAGGTCAGCGTAGCGACAATATTGATGTAACCAAACATACGTACAGACATACACCGACAAAATTTCATTTCTTTCGGACACTGTAAGTGTCGAAACATAAAGGTCCATTAAAAACTAGAAATTTGAAATTTCGAAAATTCCATCACGCTCATGAATGAGCATGTAAAAAAGTTATAAATATTTAGGGATTTTGTCCGACATAGTCAGTTGCGATTCATAAATGATATAGTTTGAGGGGAAGAAAATCTGCCCGCTGCGCGGGCATATTCTCATCACGCGCTTCGCGCGCGGCTCGCATCGCTCGAAAGTTTGAATGCACATGTTTTGTAGTTTTTCTAGAAATTCAATTTTCTAATTTCTAATTTTGATTTTTACGATTGGAGCAAGAAATGTTCTATCAAAAAGTTAATTTTACCAAATTTGTAGATCTTTTTTTTTCGTGCACAAGTTTAGTTCATTTATAGTTTTCCGTACAATGCATGGTTTGACCAAAAAATGAATCCTTATATTTTTCGTTATTTTTTGTGCGACCAAAATTTGAATTTTCGATTTTTTGAGAACGATTGAATGTGATCATTCTTTCTTAAATTATCGAGTTCACAGATTATTTTTTATTATTTTTTGTGCGATTAAAATGGGAATTTTCGATTTTTTGAGAAAATTCAAAAAGTTGTATTCATAATCTGGTAGGGCTCACGAGAAGAAATATTTTTTCTCTCTGACTTTCTTTTCAATCTTGCGTTATTCGGCTACAAATTCTCATTTTCTTTTATATTTTTGAATTTTTAAAATGCCACAACTCTGACACTTTTGTTTTTTTTTGGTCCCTTAAATCGGGTGCCAAAGCGCTATCGAATATGATCATTCTTTAGAAAGTTATCAAGTTTACAGATTATTACATTCTCATCATGATGAGAAAGTATTGGTTTTATGTGAAAATCGACTTCCGCGGAATTTATAAAATCTCCACGTTTTGAAACCACCTGATTTCGAAAAAGTAGTTTCTACGTTGTCGTCGCTGTTTTGGATGAAAATGAAAGAGGGGGAGCATTTTGAAAATATTTCTGGACTTTTTTTCCAAGAATCAAAAATTGCAAGTACAATTTTTTTAGCACTTCAAAGGTGAAACAATTTATCCTCATCATTTTTTTTCGATAAAAACGAAATTGGCAGAATTATGGTATTTTCGAAATTCAAAAATATAATAGAAAAGGAGAATTTTTAGCCAAATAACGCAAGATTGGAAAGAAAGTAAGAATGAAAAAATGTTTATTTTTTGGAGCTCTACAAGAACGTGAATACAACTTTTTGAATTTTCTTGAAAAATCGGAAATTCCCATTTTGATCGCACAAAAAATAATGAAAACAAATCTGTGAAATCGATAACTTTCCAAAGAATGATCACATTCCATCGTGCTTTGACCCCGATTTTGAGGGACCAAAAAGACAAGTCGAGTTCGTTAACCAGTTATTTTACATAAAAAAAGGAGGGGGAGCATTTCGAAAATTTGTTTGGACTTCTTTTTCCAAGACTCAAAAATTGTAAGTACGGTTTCTTGTAGCAGGTAAAAAGTGAAACAATTTATCCTCATGATTCTTTTTTGGTAGAAACAAAATCGTAAGTGTTGTGGCATTTTCAAAATTCAAAAATATAAAAGATAATGAGAATTTTGAGCCAAACAACGCAAGATATGAAAAAAAGTTTAGAAAAAAAAAAATGTTCCTTTTTAGGAGCCCTCCAGGATGATCTTCACAACTCTTCAAGTTTTCTCGAAAAATCGAAAATTCAAATTTTGGTCGCACAAAAAATATTGGAAAATAGAAATATTCATTTTTTGATCAAACTACGCATGGCACGGGAAAATATTCATTTATAAAAAACCATTAAATGAATTCATTTTAATCAGGAAAAATAACCATAAAAATGGAATAATAGAATTTTTGAAAAATGACTAAGGCTCACACAGAAGATTGAATCGAATTTCTTAAAAAAACTACACATGTGAAAGAAATTAGGCAACAAAACTTCTCTACTGCTTTGGACAAACTTTGATCGAGTGCACATCACGAGAAACGCGATAAGAATGTATTCGTTAAAACCGGAGATGCTTCAACAAAAGAGAATTCACACTCATCAAATTAAAGTAGCCGACATTTCGCTTTTGAGTTTCACAAGCTCTATATATAACTGTAGGGAGGTAAATTCATAACCGAGCGCAGAGCGCGAGGTGAGATTACCATCGAGCGCGAAGCGCGAGATCCGAAATACGCGCTTCGACGGTGCGCTCAAACTTTCGAGCGAAGCGAGCCGCGCGCGAGGCGCGCGATGAGAATGTTCCCGCGCAGCGGGCACATTTTTTTTTATTATGGAAAAAATACTTTGAAAAAAAAGTAAAAAAAAGAGTGCAAAATAGTCTCAAAACGTGGAGATTTCATAAAATCCGCGAAAGTCAATTTTCACATAAAACCAATACCTTATTAATATTCAGAATGAGACTGTAAAAATTTATGCAAGGATATAGTTCGGTCTTCTACGCTATAAATAAATTGTGTAGGTATACTGGAACCCCGACTTTAGGAATAACATTAATTCCCTCTATTTTGTAAAAATGTAGATTTTCGTTATCGCAAAGGACGGCTCTTTTACAATCATGAAGACTAGTTAATGAAAAAAAATTTTCGCGCGTAATTGAAAACTAATTCAAAATGTTTACTCACGTGTTCGAACAGTTCACTTTATTTGCGTGTGAATCATTGCGGAACAGTTTACGTCAACAAACGAGATTCTGAGAAGATCATCAACCGGGGGAAATTAAATCGGGGTTCTAGTGCATGAATGATCGTAAATGGTTAAAAAATTGTATAATCGAAGTGTTTCCATATCTAGAGCAACTTCCTCATTCTGCTGAGTTATCGTTTTTAGTTAAAAGTCTAAGATAAAATATGACGTTCTGAACAATGCACTACTAGAAATGGTAAATATTTATCGTATACACTCCCAACGGATAGTGTCAGGCCACTTTCCGGATGACCTATTGAAAATAAGCCTTGACTTTAAGCAATCAAGTCTGAAAAAATGACACATAACGTGGAATTGATAACTTCCATACAATTATATTCTGGACTGACATGAAAATATTTGCATACTTTTTCGGAACTCGAAAAACTGCAAATTGATTTTTTGTTTCTTGAATTTTTTGAGTGTTTAAAACAAACACTACTGACGATAGTATCTATCATAGTACCACTGACCGGGTAACCTATTCGAAAACAAGGCTTGACTTTGAAAGGTGATAGGGCCGCAAAGAAGATAGATGCACTTTTTTTTAAACGTTGAAAAGCTCATTAAATTCTACGTTGAATTTGCCCTATTCATGGAATTCAGCTTCGTAAATATTGAATTATCACGTGGAAGAGACAAAAAAAAAAACGATTTTCAAGGAAGTTTGTACTCCAACTTCAGCTCTTGGCAGAAGCTAAGAAAATTAACTATTAATTTTTTTATTACACAAAAGTGATCCAACTGGAGCTCATTTAACGCAGAATTCAATGGACTCTTCAACGAGTTTTTCGGAACATTTGTATCCTTATTCTTCACGGCACTATCAGATTTCAAAGTCAAAGTCAAAATTGGAATATTGGGAAAAAATCAATGCCCAGTTTTACAAATTGAAGCCGATGAGGAGTCCCTAAAAAATCTGCAACACGTAAAATGAAATTCGCGACCCCTTTCCGAAGTATAAGGAAAGTATTTTCCAATCATTAGCGCTTTTCTTGCCTCAATTTCTAAAGAAATAGAATAAAAAAATTTAATAATAATACTCACTTTTGGTGAAATCTTCTTGATCGAATTCATCTCGGCTGATTGGTCTTGCGTTTTAATCAAATATCACTCAACTTTTCGATCCCACTTGGAACAATTGCTGGAGACGACTGCTGGATATCGACTGATGAAGGAGAATAAGAAACAGATCGTTACGCAATCTAGCAATAACAGATTTATTTACCTCGAAATACAGTCAGTTATCAAATGAACTTCATCGAGTTGTTTTGCGCAATAATAATCATAATTATACAATTGGCTTATTTTCAGCTGTCTAAACTGCTATTGTGACGCCAAAACTTGTTATATTCACCTATTTATCTGATCGTGATTCCGCATTTCTGAATTATCAAGCTCAATTCCGATAGCGATACGAGCCTCCAGGTGAATCGAGTAGAAATGAATTCATATTTATACATATGCGCTAGTCTGACGAATTTTCGCTTCATCAACATACGAAGTTTTCGAATGCTGTTATAATGATACTAAGAATTCAAATCAATTGAAATGTTTAAGCTTACAATTACTTAAGATTTCTTTAACTATCTGATTGCATAAGGACCAATTTTCCGCTTTGTATTTTATTCCTGTCTTGAAGGGGATCTTTTTTTGAGAATGAGAAATATTCTCTCAAAACTGTAACAAATTGGTTAACTGCATATTCTAGGGGGAGAAGTGGGACTCTTCCGACGAGTGTATATATTACGAATGTATACATTCGTGTACGTTATAACGTACACAAGTCGAAAAAGTCCCTCTTTCTCTTGGCGCATACGATATTTTTTATAACAAATGCAATATTTCAGACATTTCTCAGAATACAGTCAAGATTTCAGCTAATATTGGAGTTCGAAAAGAGGTAGCATGATCGCAAAGAAGTTCAGAAGTTCAAAATTCGATTTGAAAATTTCCGATCATTCATGTTGATTTTACAGGAAAATATGGTGACTTACCATAAATCACCCAAAATTCAATTTGAAAAATTTCCAAAAATGCATGAAAATTTTCGGTAATTCATAGTAATTTTACAGGTAATTTATGGTAACTTCAGATAAGTGACCCAACATTCGGTTAGAAAATTCCCATAATTTTCCGGGAATTTTCGGTTCTTCAAGGTAAGTCTACAGAGATATATATGGTTACCCACCATAAAATACTAAAAATTCCTTTTGGAAAATTTTTATGAATTTCTGGAAATTTATGAAGAGTTTCGGTAATTTATAGAAATTGATAGGTAATTTATGGTAACTCAAGATAAGTAACCCGAAATATGATTTTAAAATATCCATGAATTTACGGAAATTTTTGGTTATTCATGTTAATTTTACAGGGACATATGGTAACTTACCATAAATTATTAAAAATTCAATTTGAAAAATTTCCCTAAAGTTCCGGAAATCTATGAAAATTTTCGCTAATTTATAGTAATTTCACAGGTAATTTATGGGTACTCAAGATAAGTATCCCAAAATTCAATTTGGAAATTTCCATAACTTTCCAGAAATTTATTGAAATTCTTGGTTATTCATGTTAATTTCACGGGGATATATGGTAACTTACCATAAATTACTAAAAATTCCATTTGAAAAATTTCCCTAAATTTCTGGAAATTCATGAATATTTTCTGCAATTCGTTGTATTTTACCGGTAATTTATGGTAACTTAAGATAAGTAACCCGAAATCCGATTTAAGAATTTCCATGAATTTACGGAAATTTTTGGCTAATAATGTTAATTTTACAGGGATATATGGTAACTTACCATAAATTACTAAAAATTCAATTAAAAAAATTTCCCTGAATTTTCGGAAATCTATGAAAATATCCGGTAATTTATAGTAATTTTACAGGTAATTTATGTTAACTCAAGATAAGTATCCCAAAATTCAATTTGGAAATTTCCATAACTTTCCAGAAATTTATTGAAATTCTTGGTTATTCATGTTAATTTCACGGGGATATATGGTAACTTACCATAAATTACTAAAAATTCCATTTGGAAAATTTCCCTAAATTTCAGGAAATTCATTCATATTTTCGGTAATTCATTGTGTTTTACAGGTAATCTATGATAACTCAAGATAAGTAACCCGAAATTTGTTTTTGAAATTTCCATGAATTTACGGAAATTTTTGGTTATTCATGTTAATTTTACAGGGATATATGGTTCTGGAATATTTGTTTATACTCTCTCCCTGTTACGGGTTTTGAGAGTCTCGGCATAACCTTCTCTCTATTCCTTTGCGCACCTCACCACTAACTGAGGGGTGAGGGGGACCTACAGTTTACGGTGGGTTCCGAACCACCAAGAGCAGCAGCTACTTAATACTTGGAGAACTTAAAGAATTCTAGAGGTACCGGCCACTCTTACAGGGATATATGGTAATTTACCATAAATTACTAAAAATTCAATTAAAAAAATTTCCCTATATTCCCGGAAATCTATGAAAATTTTTGTCGAAAAGGCCTGAAATCATGCATGTGTTATAAAAATCCTATTTGTACAAATAGGACCGTACATAAACTACGTCACACAGTGGACTGAAACAGCAAAAAAGTGCCTAAACTTTTGCATATGCTTTAGCAAGTGACGCATGTAGTTCACTTATTTTCTAGGGCAGAATATTAAGATGTGCAAGTTATGTCAGGTTTTGTAATATTCAACCCGAAATACAAATAGATCCACTATTCGTAAAATTATATTTCAAAAGGTTCAATCAAATCGAGCTACAACAAGCTGTATCCTCTCTATGTAATTTTTTTGTTATCTGCACCTGAGGCAATCGGAACAAAATTTTAATAATAACATTGGACTGTGAATTTTTTTATTATTTTTGTAATTGAAATTAATTTTTTTGTATAATTTAATCGGTGTTTTGTATTTTCCTTGATTTCAGTGTAATTTCAAAAATAAATTCAACATTGAGATTTCTCAGAAATTTCAAAATTGTGTACACTTGTCTTTGAATGAGAATATTTATGAATCACATGATTAAAAACATCATTCATTCATACTCTCTAACATCAAATATAAATATTTTTGTTCTTATCCCAATTCAAATTTTCGATTGTCAGCATATAACGTGTATCCGGATTCCCACTTATGTTCGTCAACAATGTTTGTTTATGTAACGCATGATGTATGATAGTATGAGTTTTTCATTTATTGGTTCAAAAATATGGGTGAGGAAAAAAGTGAAACGCTTTATTATATTCGAATCATATGACAAATCATCAGCGGGACATCTCAAATCGACAAAAAAAGATATTTGGCCTTTATAACCTTCACAGCTGATGAGTCATCTGGAGAGAAATCGGTTTAACCAATTAATAATAAATTGATACCATTATACAGTATGCGTTACATGAACGAACGTTTTCAAAGAGCATGAGTGGGAATTCGGATACGCGTTAAATACTCACAATCTAAAACTTAAATTGGGATCTGCACAAAATATTTATATTTGATGTTAGAGAGTATAAATGAATTATGTTCTTAATTATGCAATTCATAAACATTCTTATCCAAGGACAAGTGTACACAATTTTGAAATTTTCGATTGCAATTATACAAAAGAAATTAATTTCAATCACAAAAATAAAAATAATTTCATAATTGAAAATTATTAGAAAAATTTTAATCCGATGATCTCAGGCGCGAATAACAAAAAAAAAAAATAATAATAACAAAGAGTTACATAGAGAGGATACAGATTGTTGTAGCTCGATTTGATTGAACCTTTTGAAATGTATTTTTCCAAATAGTGAATACTTTTGTTATTCGTGTTGAATATTACAACAATATTACAAAACCTGGCATAGCGAGGAAAAGTATGTATAATGAAATACCGTTACTTGGATAACTACAAAATTATTCAATTTTCAATCAAATTAAAATTTTATCACAGATTTTCAGTCGTTAAATAAGATTTTTTCTTTATCCCTGCGGAATACGGGATTTCAGTTTAATTCGTAAGAATCAAGGTAACAGATTCTTAGATCCTTGTATTTTGCAAGAATCCAGTTTTAAATTGTATGTTTCTAATTTAAAAGATTCAATTTGAATTTGTTTGGTTTTCAAAGTCTTATGCTCAAACACTTTCAATTCAAAAAATTATCAATCATGAAATTTCACATCTGCATGTAAAATTGTTTGGGTTTTTGTTCAATTTTTAAGTGGAGTGTATAATAGGCTGTATCTAGGTTCACACAAATTCGGAGAGTGCAGAAAAAATGATCTTGGTTTACACCAGAGCAGAGGTGTCCAACGCGTGAGCAACGGTGTAAATAACTGTCAATCGTTAATCCCTCCTCTTACAACCTTGAATGCGTTCATGCGGTGAGCGCGATGTGGAAAGGGGAAACGAGAAGAGAATTCTCGAAAATGCGCTCGGAGAATGGGAAGAAAGGAGAAGCACTAGCCTCGCGTTGGACACCCCTGCACTAGAAACTTCATTCATAAAATAGAATTTTGGAGCAAATGATCCAAATGTAACTATTTGTAATGAAATGCAAACACCTTGAACTTTACATTTTACGAGCAAACATTTACACTTGTGTGTTACCCTTTGATGGGAACAATGAAAATTAGGATTTCTACTCCTATTCATTAAATTCTTCACAGTTATGTTATATTCGTTTGAAAACTTTTAATATGAAATTCAATATTTGCAAAAAACTGTCAGATTGAACTTTCTCACTTTTTTTATCACAACCTCAAAATATACACATCTCTTATTGCTAGTTGTGTATGGATAGGATCTGAACCGCAATTTGAATTATCGTTTTATAAATAAAAAATTTTAATTATAGAAACATCTTTGTTAACTAATATTCCTTCTTTCACTCATTTGCTAAAATTGGAGACCGAATTTTTATGTCATTGCGTGAGAAATCTAAGATGTTCCTGCCGATTCGTGGGTTGAAAGAAATAATGTTTTTGTTTTCCTATTCGTTTATTGTTAATGCTCTGAAATAAGTTACCTGAATCTACCAATGAGTGATTGCTGGTGTCTTAGTGAAGAGTGGGTATTATACCTTAATATTTGATATTACAACCTCAGGCGATTTCAAATTAACATAAAAACCAGTTAAATCCTCACCCAGAAAAGATTTATGTTCTACCGAAGAGAAGAAAAATGTTTCAGTGAGGAGATGAATAAAAATTTAATCAAATTTTTAGAGTTAAAAAAAGACAAAGTTTCAAACAGAAAAGGTAAATTTTCAACCAAAAACTATGACCCTTCAACAAAATTGTTGAATCTTCAACAAAATGATTCAATTTCAAACCTAATAATAAAGCTTTCAGCCAAAAAAGGTAAATACGCAACAAAAAAGAATAACAACCTTGAATTTAGCTACGCATGCAGATCTGAAACTCGTGCTTTATAATTGTTTTTATGAATATTTTCATTATTTTATAAAATTCATAAAATTACTCAATTCATTCATTACTGATATAAAACACCTAAACGTGAGGTTACAGATACTATGGTTCGGAAGGGATAAAAATATATTTTAAACAGAGCGAAAAAGTTAATTTGAACACTGTTTTTACCCCCCTCCACACTGACACTGACGCCTTGCCACTATAGCCTCTGCATATAGATTTGGAACTTGTACAATTTTCACAAATATAACTAAGATTCCCATTAAAAATTAAGGATATCAATAAATTCCTCCTAGCAATATCACTGTTTTTTTTCTCGTTTTGTATAAAAAAATGATTCTTCAAACAATTACATTGTTGATAATATTTCTGAATTTTGTTAATAATGACTGTTCTTTTAATTCAGTTTGCATTTAAGTTGAAAATAAGAAAAGGGGTAAAAGAAGGGAATAGACGGGAAGCTATATGGTATAAAATAGTAGTTTTAACAAACATTGAAGTTTATTTTTAATACTTCAAAAACATTTTTTTTATAAAACTGAAAATGTTTTCTTCTAAAACTAATTCTACTAAAGCGTGAGACGAATGCTATCAGGATACAATTACTTGCAAGAAAAATTTCTTCCAAAATTATTCAAATAGATTCAGAAACAAAAACATGGAACTTGCCGATAACAGATAACGTTTCTACAATATTTCTTCTCACTATTACATCTGTATTCAACAATGCTGATAAAAAATAAAAAATTAGCTTTTTATGTGTCTGGAATATCTTACAGCTTTCAGAGTTCTAGAGTATTGATTATCTCTTACGAAATTTGCTTCTAATGATCGAATGAGCATCACGCTTTTCAGCCTTGAAAAATTGAAATTCATTTTTCAGTTTTGAAATACGTCGTAAACGAGATTTCAAAACGATTATCCAGCTTAAAGGTCAAAGTTAGGAAAAAACAGTTGAGGAATTTTTTTTTTGGTTATGATATATTGGATTTATCATTTATTAACTAGTAAAATATGCGCGCGTGTAACATTGTTCTGCTATGTGATTAAATATAATATGCAAAAAGATAAATATAAGTTATAAGATGTTATTTGCTATTTAATAATATTCTGCTTGAATAAAAATATGAGTTCCACCTAAAGTGGCTTTCGAATATTGAATTAATATTTGGAAATTGACATTAAGAGATAAGAACAAATTAAAAATTCTCTGAGAAGAAATACATGTTCAGCAGAAAAATATGAACATTTGAAAAAGCGAATTTTATATTCAATGAAAGTGTTAAAAAATCTTATATTTACATATAATAAATGTTAAAGTATTCGTTACGCCATTTTTATTGGTTTTTTATCAAGTCTGAATAAATTCGAATTCCATTCATTGCTATAAAATTCTTAAAGTAAATGAGTTTTATAATTAGATTTTTCGTTTCAACATTTTTAGTAGTAATACTAGTACTAGTACTAGTACTAATAGTTATATTATAGTTCAATATTTGTGGCAATTTTACCATAAAAGTGGACATAAAAATGCAAGTGATTAACGTGGTAAATTTCAACCATATTGTAAACGATATCATCACGCACTTTTGCATGATTTTTTCAAAATAACAATATGTGCTGTAATCCAATTCACATGGGGAGCGTATATAAAAGCAGAAAGATGGGAATTTTACCAGAATTTTGTAGCCCCACTCTTATACGCTCGAAGTGCGTCATTTGAACAAAATAAATTGACGGGCGGACATCACTCACCAGCAATGCCCGAAAAGAATGATTTGAATTAAATAGTTTCTGATTAAATATTCGAAAATTCCATACTACAATTTTTTTGAGTTCAATAATTTTCATTTGGGAGGGTATTGAATTGAATGTGCTTTAAACGAGAAAGTTTTAAAGAGAGTTTAATTTCAAAATGGTAGGAATTGAAATTATGTAATTTCTTATTCGAAGTGTACAAACTTAAATAATTGCAGATCACAATTCTGGAATATAAGTTTTTTTCCAGATGGAGTAGCTTCAAATCATTTTGAATTTATGCAGCGTTTGAAAAGAAACATTTTTCAGCTCAAAGCGTTCAAAATTGCATCAGAAAGCTGATAGTGGGAATGGAAGTAGGAAATGAGATAGGCTCTGAGCACTTTCCGGTTATAGCCAAACTGAAA
>WSXT02217799.1:0-17171 GCA_011762715.2 Neuroterus valhalla | reverse complement strand
ATGGATATTCCCCTGTTGTGAGTTTTATTCTATATCACAATAGGCTTTTCCTAATTCAAAAATTATTGTTTTTAATTTTTTTTTTATTAGGATTTGTTGGAAAATTTTAAAAGCGAACAAAGTGTCGAATGCAGTTCTGAAGAAGTCTTGGAGAAGCTTTTATTTTTACTCCATATCGAGTTAAATAGTTACTCCATAATTTTTTAATCTTGCTCTTGAAAGAGTTACATTTATACTCCATAAAGTGTCGAGAAGTTACTCCATTTCTGTAGTGCACTCAACTACTCCAAAAAAAGAGTGAGAAATCACTCCTTAAAAAATGGCTGTGCTTTATCTTATGAAGAGTAAATTTTAACTCCATTGGAGTTAAATTTGACTCCAGAAAATTTAGAGAGTACAGTTGGTAGAAGTTGGCAATTTTATGGGATCAATGGCAGTTAATATGATAAACTGTTTGATACGTAACATTAAACTAGACGGTATTGATTTTATATAACTTTTGGAATATAACAATTGAGCGTCATAGGATTAATTACTGGAATTTTAATAAGGGAATGATATAATTACTTATCCAGATAGAGTAGGGATTGCTTATTAAATTATTACATTTTTAGCCTAAAGACGCGAAATTGATTTTCAACAGAAAAGAAATTCTACCAACCACAATGAATTTTGCTATATTCAAGTCAATCTTAAGAACCATTCTCTTGATGCTGGTAGGGGCTAATTAGCCTTAGGGACTTTTTTTTGAATAAATAAATATCCAGTCTGCTCATTTTCTGCAAATCATCGATTGATGCTGCTGTGGCAATCTCATCATCTGCAAACACCAGTCCACGCATTTTTACTGTTAAAAGATCAACACTTTGTCAAAAAGAGCCATTCTTTGACATGTTTCCATGAATATATTGAGCATCCATGAATGCATGAGGCATCCCTGTTCAACTCTTCACTTCATATCAAAAGAATTATTCAGATGTTAATTTACTCTCAAACTTGCTCCCACACTACTGTGAATTGCTTATACTGCTTGAACAGTGTTTAATTCGATCCCTGCTATTCCGAGACTTCTTAAAGTTTAGGTCTATCCACCTTGTCATAAGCTCCTATCTTTAGATGTTTGCTTTTGAGTTAAAATCCAACTATCGCTAGGGCACTTGCGGCGGCCCCTCGAGAGCAACCATAAGGGAAGCCTTTGTTGGATCCAGGTGGATCCACAGAAGAAACTGAGATTAATTTTGTTCCAGATGGATCTGTATTTTTACCCGCTATACCAATATTAATGTTTTTGAGGAATTGTCTTTTATTCTCAAGGAAGTTGTCACAACCGTCATGAAATTGAAAGCCACCAGCTTTGATTGCCGGAGTAAAATAAGCTGATAGTTAGTTCAAAAACGAAATTCGATCAATGCAACTTTACGAATACCAAACGAGATATACCGGAATGTTAATTTCATGCTCCTACAATAGTTTGTGAAATAGGAGAAGGTGTTTTGGATTTCAATCGTGTGTAAAACCACGAATCATGCCAACGTTTTATGAAAATTGCAGCCAATGCCTACTAACACGAAGGTTTCAGGTTATGTTGTTCTCATGTTTACTCTCAACGATGCTTGTGATTACTCACAGTACTTTATCGTGGAGGCTGGTCGGACCTGATTGGTCAAACGAGTCTTTCAAAAAAATCAACGAGGACGGACAGTCAAATCAAATTTGTATTATATCTATTGTCCCTTTTGGTGTCATGCAAGTGTATTGCGATTTCGACCCCTTTCGAAAAGATGCGTAGCTAGTGCTGGTAGCGTTGAATTTTTTAGCCTGACTTTACTCTCGTGTACTCTCATGTTCTTATGATTCTATATACGCTGGCTTACCGCATTCTTGGTTCCTGTAATATAGATTTCGCAACAGAAGCGAATATTTTCGTATACTTCTAGATCACTGAGATGTCCCTTGTTGTCTCCGAGGTTATTTAGAAGTCTTCATACTTCTGTAGGTGGTTTGAATTAAGTAAAGATGTTGTGTTACTTGGAAATCCCACCTAGTTGTCTTGTGATTCTTCGGATTTGGGGAGGGATAGTGGTAGTTTTTCGCTCTCTCCCTTGAAAGAGCCGTAGTAAATTGTTTTTTCAAGGATTTGTTTGTTTGTGTGATCGTTTTGTTCAGAAATTCGCTTACAAATTTTGTAATTCCTTTCTAGTAATCTCTTTCTGTAATAAAGACAGCTCTGTGTACCATGGTTATCTCTATCTCTAACGGAGACAGCTCTCTATACCATAATTATCTCTATCCGTAATGAAGACAGCTCTGTGTACCATAGTTATCTCTATCCGTAATGAAGACAGCTCTGTGTACCATGGTTATCTCTATCTGTAACGAAGACAGCTCTGCTTATACCATGGTTATCTCTGTCTCTAACGAAGACAGCTCTATATACCATAGTTATCTCTATCCGTAATGAAGACAGCTCTATATACCATAGTTATCTCTATCCGTAATGAAGACAGCTCTGTGTACCATAGTTATCTCTATCCGTAATGAAGACAGCTCTGTGTACCATGGTTATCTCTATCTGTAATATGGACAGCTCTCTATACCATGGTCATCTTTATCGGCAATAAAGACAGTTCTACATGCAAGGAAGTTAATGATCCATTGCTTTTGAGATAAGTGGCGGTGACGGAAGGCATTTGAGTATCTGTTTGCATAAGTAGATTTCTTTAAACTTCATGTTCTTGTGCCTTACTAGTTCTTGTGTTGAATAGTACGCCCATAATTCTAGTTCAAGCTGGGACAAGCTACATATTTTAGATTCCAGATCTTTCCTGAAAATTTTGGCTATAATAGATGCAACTAAAGATGACTTAGCTTCTCATGAGATTTGTCTGTAGGATTGATTATTGAAACAGGACTAAGTAACATTAGGACAGCGTTCCTGCTTTCAGAGGTGTGAGTTCAGAGAAGGAGTTTGCAAGGGTTTTAATGATACTGATTGTAACTGTGACTGGTACCTCGTGGTTGAATGAATGGACTCCTGTTTGGTGTACTTGAACTATAACCGTTCAAATTCAGTATAAAGTTCGCTGCTCCAAAATGCGTCTTGAATCAGACCAGTCTTGCCCGTGTGTTGCGACAGCATTGAGTCATGTAAGCAGTGTAGTTGCAAGACGCTTTGACCATCGGTCGACCACTTGAGAGGTTCCTCCGCATTGGAGATAATCCTCCAGTGTAGCGGAGGGATAAGTTTCCTCTAGAAGGATTCAATTTTCTGTTGAAGAGGGGAGACAGGTTGACAGTTAGTGAGTTTATTGCGCTGACGATCAATCTGAGTAGAATGTTGTCAATTTGGATTTTTGGGAGTTCATAGATTCTGGGATAGATGAGATTCATGAACAATAATCAGGATACTGTTTTGTTGCCAAGTTAATAGTCTTCTAGACGGGTTTGTGCTTCGCTGATTATTTTTTTTGTGGGGCATGCTCTGAGTGTTTTACATGTGTTGTCAGTTAGAAGGTCCATGCTTCTGTTACTAAAGTCTCCTTCAGTTGTTACAACTGTTGTGTTGCCTTTGGCTGCGAAATATATGATGATGTCTTCATTCCTATTGAGTTCATCAAAGAATCTTCCTTCTTGTTTTGTCACGTTGAAAAGGAGAGTTAAGCTTGGCATGAGATGCTGGCCGTCTAAGGTCGTACGTCATTTGCTATTTTGTATGGAAGGGTATTGTTCACTCTCTACTGTCTTCCCATGTTATCTTGTGTAATACCAGTTATCTTGTGTAATTTTGCGCAATCCCATGTAATCAATCTAATTCCTGCAATCTCGTTCAATCATTTCGGTCTCGTCAAATTTTATGTGATCCCATATGAAACCTTGCGTCACTTCATGCAATCCTGTAATCTTGGAATCTAGTACACACAGAAAATCGAACTGGTCCTGATGTTAAAATTTTGTTTTGCAGCAATTTTATCTATATGCAAATAAGTAACGTAGCCGGCTCCGGCTGGTATTTACGATTTCTTGCGGAAAGGATGGTGGGTTTTGCTTTGGTCAGAGGAAGCGTCGAGAAGTCTAGGTTCCACTAATTAGCTTTTTTCCATCCGTGAGTAATTAGTCACGAGAAGGCGTAATGGATCCCAGTACTTTTTAGCGTGAAACCGAGTGCGGGTCTTGAGTTAAACGCGAGTTCATTACGCGATACGTAAAGGACTAAATGCAGAGTTGTACGTGAACCCTGCGAGCGACCACGAAAACTTGAAGTTTAGCTCGCAGGACAAGTTTGTTCCTCATCTTGAATGAAAGGAAATAGAGAGCTTTCGATTATTGCGATCAAACTTTTAATCCGTTTGAAACAAAGTTGTTGATTCAGCTATTTCTTTGAAAGCGATATTTCAATTAATTGGATTGCAATCCATACGTCTCTTCCAATTTTTTACATTTAAAACAATGTTGTATTACGTGTGTTGAAGAATGGAATAATCTTGAGCCATTACGGACCTAAAGGCGCATTCTAGGCGTAGTCTCTCATGAAAATGACATGCTCAAACAGAGAAACTTTGGAGTAATGTTTACCCTGATTTCGGGGTTGAATTAAACCTACAACAAAATCTATGACGTGTGTTTCATCATCACCCTGAAATTTTGGAATTGACGAATCTAGCCGCCGATCTGTCAACACTTCTCAAGGGCTGACCTGAGACTGAGGTTTCAGTTCACGATGATCAGGGATTATAAGATATTACAATGAATTACACAAAATTACATGGATCACATAAAGCTGCAGGGATTAATAAGGTTCACATGGGAGAACCTGATAAGGAAAACATTAGATTATACATCCATTGGGATAAAAACTAACCTTTGCCCTAAGTTGGAGCAAATTACAAACAATGCACAAAATTTCATAGAGATTGGTTTAGCAGTTTGAGAGTTTAGTGGCGACAAACATCGTGAGACAAGATTTTTTTACGAAGATATAAATTATACTAATATATCCCGGGAATTTGGCTTTCAACTGCATCTAATACTTAATTTCTAGCATACTTCAATGCAATTAGTTATTATTGAGTGGAAAAGGAAGATAATTATTACTCCTTCAATATTATATAAGATTATCTTAACTGAACTCATTTTTCTCTTGCAACGCCACTCCCTACAATTTTCATTACTTTCCTGTCCAATGCAGCTCGTTCGTCTCAGAGTGCGAGTTAAAAATTTTTAATGAAACTTTAATGACTGCTCCTCTGCTGGATGACCCAACGAAAAATGTGAAGAAAATCGTACATTTCTTTTCTTTTTCATTCGTCTTTATTTCTTAATTAAAACCTTATTAGGCTCAAGTTTTCCCGAATTGAAAAAGATGGAGTTTCTTTCCTCGATTTCCTTCTCATTTTTATGGGAAGAAAATCAGAGAGATTGTTTCTTATTCAACAGTTGCATCACCTTTAGGAAAATAAATAAAAATTTTCAAGAAAAAAGGACAGTCTTCCAATTCCACTGGGATTGGAACCCGAAACCCTTAGATCGCCGTGAAAGTGTTCTAGAAAGTGTCGTCTGGCCCACTACTCGTCCGACAGGTAAAAAGGATCTTTTGAGGATCGATGGACCGTTCCGTAGCTCAGTTGGGAGAGCACTCATCTGGGAAACTAGAGGTCCTGGGTTCGAATCCCAGCTGAGTAAGGAAGTCAGTCCTTTCTCACAGAAAGATGTATCAAATTTCTTGATTAAATTAATTTCCATCTTGTCCTAATTAGGTGAAAATATGTTTTGAATTTTCAAACAAAAAAGACGATTTTTTAAAGAAGAGATTTAAATTTCTGATGCAAGAGGATGTACATATACTGTTTCTGAAGAATTTTTTTTTTTAGGATAGTTGAAATTCCAACCAAAATTATAAACATGAAAATCGAAACTTATTTTTCTCGAAGAATTTAGAATTTCAACCAAATGCTCAACTGCTGAATTTCCAATCAAGACCGATTATATCTCAACGAAGAAACATTTTAATATCAGAGAAAGTCAATAATTATTTGTTGAATTTTTAACAAAAAATGGGAATGACTTACAAAGCAGTTGGGATTTGAATAAAATAGTTGAATTTTCTATCAGTAAGGTTAGATTTTTTATGAAAAATCTATGCTTCAATCCAAAGAGTTGCATAAAAAACTAAGAAACCAGATTTTCAACAGAAAACACTAATTTTTAACCAAAGTAGGCGAATTCTGAAAAGAGAATGTAAAAGTTGGTATTTTTACCAAAAAATATTTGAATTTCAACATGACAGTGGAAAATTCGAACGGCATAGACGAATTTATAACTAAATAGGTAAATTTACAACAAAAATATGAATTTTTATTAAATACTACGAATTGTCAATTAAGAAGTTTGACTTGGGAATCTTAAGACGAATTTCTAACAGAACAGTTGAAATCACAACTAATGAATATAACTATTAACAACAAACTTTATACCAAAACCAAAAAAATAAATTTTGGACCACACTTGTTGAAAATTAGTCTCAAATATGAATTTTGAACATCTTGAGTTAAAAATTATTGCTTAGAAAAAAGTTTTACTTTCCAACCAGAAAAATATATACCCAACATGAAAAATGGATTTTCGAGAAAGCTGTTGATCGTTTAATAAAGTTGTTGAATTTTTAACAAAAGAGAGGAATTCCCAATTAAAAATTGTTGATGACTAGTTGATAGATTCCGAAAAAAAACATGTTTTTAGGGAAAAATAGTAGAGTTCAATTCAAAATCATTTTTAACAAAGCAGTTGAATTCTCAACCAGAACAGAACAGTTCTCAAGCACACAGACCATTTTTTCCCAAAACAGTTGAACATCAACCTTGAACTAGCAATCTCTCATTAAAAAACTAATTTTGTATCAGATAAAAGAAAATTCTATGGAAATTGTTGAATGTCCCATCCAGAAAGATAAAATTCTACCAAAAAGATTGTTTTTCAAGATCAATTCCCAACCGAAAATGAAACAGTCAAAAATGCAGTTGAGAGAAAATCCAATTTTGATAAAAAAAACCTTTTTTCAAAAAAAAAAAAAGTTCAGTTTCCAGTTGAAGAGATGATTTTTCAACGAAAGAAATGTATGATCAACAAAATTCCATCATGAAAATAAAACAAATTCCAGATTAAAAATGTTATGATCATTATTTTCCAAATGGAACCGAATAGTTTCTGACAAGAAAGACGGAATTTTTACAGAACAGTTGAACTTTTCACCTCAAAATTTAAATTGTAAATAAAAGTTAATTTTTCAACAAATCGCCCCTAAATGTATTTAAAAAAAAGGATTGTGAAAATGTAGCAATTACATGAAAGCCATGTATAACGTTACTGCATCAGCCTAAATTGGGAATAAAAAAATATAAAAAACGGATGTTACTATACAGTACGGGACTTTCAATCAAGAATGGTATATATTCTCTTTTTTCCCCTTTTTTGTATAAATGACAGAACGTTTGTTCAATATAAATAAAGGTTTTCATCAAACTCAGTGCGAGTTGGAAACAGTCAAAATCTGGATTTTTTGTCCTAATTGCTTTTCATTTTCCCCACGAAATGAAATACGATCCATTTTGAGCTAGAGTACTTTTGGCGATGAATATTATTCAAAATTGAAGCATATTTCACATTATTGTAAAAAAAAAAAACAGTGCGTGCTTTGTAGCACATGGAAAAAGAATGTGCCTCTTATGGAGGAGATGGGGAAAGAAGAAGAGAAATCGAAAGAAAAGAAAGACGGGAAGAACAGAAGAGCAGAAAAGGAGAAAAAAATAGAAGAAAAGATGAAAAGAAAAGAAGTGAAGAAGATGACAATAGAATAGCAGAAGAGCAGAAGAGAAGAGAAAAAAGGGGTTATGTAAGAAACGAAGAGGAGAGTTGAGATAATAAGAGAAGAAGAGAGGTAAAAGACGAAGAGAAAAAGAGAAATAACAGAAGACGGTTGTTAGGAGAGGGAGAGAGTTGATAAAAGGAGGAAAGAACAAAAGGAGACTTAATAGAGAAAGAGGAGAAGAGGGTAAAGTGGAGAAAGAAGAAAAGAGATAGGAGAAGAAGAGAAGAAAATAGGAAGTAGAGGAAGAAAAGAAAAGGAGACGAGAGGTAATAGACGAAGAAAAGGATGTAAGAAGAAAAGAGCAAGAGAGAAAGGGAAGGAGCGAGTTACGAGGAGAAGAGAAGAATAAGAGAAAAAAGTAACGAGGAGTAGAAAAGAAGATAGGATGAGGGATAAGAGAAGGTGAGGAGAAGAAGAGCAGGGGAAATTAGGAAAAATAAGAGAAGAATAAAGGAGACGAGACGAAGAGCAGAGAAGAAGGAGAAGAAGAAGAAGGAGAAAGAAAAGAAAGCGTTAAGAGAAGAAAAATGAGTGAGTTAAAAGAAGATTGGAGGAAGGAGGAAGAAGAGAAAAAAGGGAGAAGAGATTGAGAGTTAAGAGAGAAAGGGAAGATGAGGAGAAAGAGGTACAGTGAAGAAGAGAAGAAAAGAGAGAAGAGAAGATTATAGCAAGTAGAGGAATAGAAGAATAGTAGGAGAGGGTAATAGACGAACAAAATGATGTACGAAGAAAAGAACAAGAGTACAAGAGGAGAAGCGAGTTAGGTGAAGAAGAGAAGAATATGAGAATAAAGTAGCGAGAAGAGGAGTAGATAGGATAAGGGTTTGATAAAGAAGAGAAGAAGAGAGCTAAGGAAAGGAGGGAAGCAGAGAGTGAGGAGAAGAAGAGAAGGGCAGATTAGGAAAAAAAAGAGAAGAACAAAGCAGGCGAGAAGAAGAGCAGAGAAGAAAGATAAGAAGAAAAAGGAGGAAGAATTGAAAGCGTTAAGAGGAGAAGAAAAGAAGAGAGTTAAAAGAAGAATAGGAGAAGAGAAGGAAAGAGTTGAAAGAAGAACAGAGTTGGAAGCGGAAAAGTAGATGAGGAGGGAGTAAGGAAATGGAGAGAAAAAGAGAAGGAGAGAAGAAGAGAAACAAGGAGAGAGATTAGAAGTCGAGAAATGAACAGAAGGGAGAAGTGAAAAGCAGAAGAAAAGAAAATAAGAATAGAGTTAGGAGGAGAAAAGAACGGAAGGGGAGAAAAGGGGAAGGAACAAGATGGGGAGATAGAGAGATATGAGAAGAAAGTGAGAAGAGAGTCAATAGCAGAATAGAAGAAGAGGGTCAAGTTGAGAAGAGACGAGTTGATAGAAGAACGGAAGGAGGGTCGAGAAATCTGAAAATACGAGAAGGAAAGAGAAAGGGGGAAAAATAAGAGAAGAGTAAAAAGTGAAAGAGAGTTAAGAAGAGGAGAGAAGCAGAGAGGCAAGAGAAGAGGACAAGAAGAGAGTAAAGAAAAGAAGGAAGGCATAGAGTAAAGTGAGAAAGGGCAGAAGAGCAGAAGCGAGTTGAGAGAAGAAGAGAAGAAGAGAAGAAGAGAGTTGAGAAAAACAGAGAAGAAGGATTTTCAGTTAGATTTTTCTTCTCTTTCTTGTTTTTTTTATTTTCTTGGTAACAATTAAGCTCACTCGTTAAAAATTGGTCTCTTTCGTTCGAAAACTCGTCTTCAATGATTGATAATGCCACTTTTACGTTGAGAGCCATGTTTTTTGTTTAAGATTTCAATTATTAAGTTGAAAATTTAATTTGTTTATGAACAAATCTAGATGATTTGTCTTTACAACTGGAATCCTCATTCCTCTGACTAAGAATTCGTCTCGTTCCATCGGAATATATTCTTTATGGTTCAGAGTTTACCTATTCGGTTAGGAATTAATTAATTTTTTTCAAATTTTGACTGCTGAATGGAGAATTTTTTTTCGTGAATCCTTAAATTTTAAAATTTATTGAATATTTGGAACTATTCTGATATAAAATTTGGCCTCAAGTTCAAAAAGTAAAATATTCTTAATATTGAATACAATTTGGCAGGAAATATACTTCTCTATTTAAAAGTCTCGTTTTTCAGATCAAATTCAAAATTTTTAAATGAAGTTCATCTTTCAGCTTGAATGATTAATTTGGTACACAATTTTACTAATTGATTCAAAATTTTGTTTTTTTGAAAATGTATCTGCTTTGTTGACATTTTAACTATTTTAGTAGAAAATTCAGTTAATTGAGTTAACCACTAAGATATTGAAATTTTGGAATAATTTAATAAAAATTTAATTTTTTATTCAAAAATAATATTTTTGATCAGAAATTTTATTTGAAAGAGAATTCATTTTCTCAGCTTGAAAGTTTCCAGTTTTATCTAAATTTGTTTCATTGTAATTGTTTCATTTAATTGACAACAATTCAATCAGAATAACACGTACTTTGTTGAATATTTGTCTTTTGAAAGAAAATTAATCCTTCTAAATCTAAAATCGATTAGTGTAGGTTAAAAATTCAGATACCTAATTGAAAGTGGATTCATTCTCTCAAAAATGTAATTATCTTCTTGAAGCCTTTCTTTTTTGCCGAAAATTCAACTGTTGTGTTTACCCTCGAGTGCTCAACACGTACGTCAATAGTGAACCGCTAATGGAAAACGGAACGTCGACCCAGCGAGCACAGCAACAACATACCTGCGCCTCACGCCAGGGGTTGCAGAAACTCAAGCCAAATCACCATTAATCTTAACAGGAAATATTAAACATTTGCAAATTATGGACGCATTTCAGGTTTTACTTGGATCAAATTGAATAAGATAACTAACTAAGCAATAAATTTTACTCAGTTTGGCATAAATAGCAAATGAAAAATTAAAAACCATCCAACTTCCCATTTATGATTACTTTCCAAATAAAGTATATATTATTACATTCATCGCTTTGTCTTTCTGGAAGGCCAAGGATTACGCTGTGCACGTCACAAATTTGGTTATGTTAATTAATTTGTTTCTGCCTTTGTGTTCGCTCGCTTTCATATTGTATATTAAATGCAAGCAAAGAATGCAATATAATCAGAAAAAAATTGTGGAAATTTTGAAATTGCCGGAAAATTGTTAATAAAATACATGTCCTGAGAAAGAAAACCCATTTCATATATTTTTGAATCACTAGGAGCTTCTTGCTGGTTGAAGATATTAATTTGCGGAGTTGCAGCAAATGTTGGTTTGTAGACTGAAGAGGAAATTATTGCCGGAAATCAAACATAATTATTGAAATCGATTTTGCTCGGAATACCCTCTCTCTTAACTCCCTTCACCCCTCCTCCTCCTAATCCCTTCTCCCCTCATCTACTCTCTCCTTCTCTTCTTCTCTTCTTCTCCTAACTCACTTCCACTCTTCTTCCCTCCTTTTGTTCTTCTCCTCTTCTCTTCAAATCTGTTCTTCTCTTCACGCTCCCTTTCTTCTTCTCTTCTTCTCTCCTTCTCCCAACTCTTGTCTTCTCTTTCTCTCTTAACTATCTTCTTCTCTTATCTCTTCTTCTCTTTTTCCTTCTGTCAACTCTTTTTTTTCTCACCTTCTATTCTATTTTTCCTATGTTCTTTTTTTCTATTCTTCTCTCTTCTTTTGTTCTTCTTTCCTTTCCTTCTGGTCTCATCTCTTCTTTTCTCATAACTCTCTTCTTCTCTTATTGTATTTTTTTCTTATTCTCCCGAATTTCCTCTCTTCTTTCCTTTTCTCTTTTTTTTCTCTTTCATCTTTTTATCTAACTTTCTCATTTTCTGTTCCTCTACTCATTTTAAATCTCTGCTTTTCTTCTTCTCTCAACTCTTTTCTTCTTATTTTCACTTGACTTTTCTCTCTCTTTCTTCTCTAACACTCTTATTTTTACTTCTATTCCCTCCCCCTTTTCTCTTGAATCTCTCGTTCTTTTCTCCCCTAAACTCTCTTCTTCTCTCTTTCTCTCAAGTCCTTCCTCCTTTCCTTTTGTTAACCCTCTTCTCCTAACTTTCTTCTTATCTCCTTCTCTCAACACTATTGTTCTCTTCTACTCTTTTCCAAACTCTCTTCTTTCCTGTTCTTCTTTCCTTTCTTCTTCTCTCAACTCTGTTCTTCTTATTTTTCTTAACTTTTCTCTTCTCTTCTTCTCTAACACTCTTATTCCCTACTTCCCTTAATTCTCTTCTTCCCTACTCTCGTTGATCTCTCATTTTGTCCTTCCCTACACTCTCTTCATCCCTCCCTCTCTCAAGTCTTTTTTCTTCTCCTCTTGGCTTTCTTCTTCTCTTCAAACTCTTGTTCTCATTTCTTCTCTTCTCTTCTTCTAAAAACTCCCTCTTCCAAACTACTCAGTAAAAGTAACTAAACGGAAGATACTTTTCCAGGTTCTTCCGGAATGTAAATCAGCATTCCTTTTTTTACTACAATCAATACATTTTATTGCCTCTCTTAAAATTTATTTCGCTATTCAGTATATAGCGGCAGAAAACCATGGAAAATCGGAAAATTTTTTCCACTCTGGTTTCCTAAATTTTCTTCAATGTATGTACAAAAAACTTATGAAAAAAATCATCCTAAAGCTGGAAATTATTTTTTGTAAGCTGAATATTAATTTTTCATACTGAAAATTCTGTTAAAGTTGTTGAAGATTTTTCAATAAGTTGAGTTGGATTAAGAAGAAGGGTTAGGAAGTGATGAACGAAGAAATAGAAGGATAGTTGGTAGAAGAAATACAGATGGGAGTTGAGAGATGGAAGATAGTGGAAGCATATGTGAACAGATATCTGCAGGAGAAGGGTATGAGAAGGAGGGAGAAGAAGAAAATCCAATGACGCGATAATTGATGGTGAAGGGAGAAAACTGTTGAAGTGCGAACGGGAATATAGAGGGGGATAAGGAAAGTGAATATACACGCTCAGGTGGTGGCGAAAGAACAGTCCTTGACTGTGTAACAGTAGACGACGGGGTAACAAAGAAGGTAAGGAAACAAGAGGCAGGCAAATAGATAGGTTCTGATCACTTTCCGATAATATTGACACTAGAGGGTAGAAAGGTACTGGAGATAAGGGTGGAAAAGATTGAAAGGAAGGAAGGAAAGGTCAGGAGAATTGGTTGATAGGAGGAAAAGAGAAGTTCACGAAAAAGTTGAAGAATATAAAAGTGGGAGGGAGCAATGCAGATGAAGAGATAGAAATAATGATAGGAGAAATTAAAAGAGCATGAGAAGGAGCGAGCAAAGAAGAATTTAGTGAGGGAGATGTTGGGAATTGATGGGATAATGAATGTAGAAAAAAAGGAATAAGATGATCGAGAGGAGAGATTTGTAGTGGAGATGAATATAGAAGAAAAAGGAAGGAATATACTGCGATTCGTAGTAAGGAAAAAGAGGAAGAAAATGAAAGGTTCGAAGAGGAGCCAGAAAAGGCTAGAACGGAAGAAGAGGTTAAGGAAGTATGTATCAAATAAATAGAGAAAAAGAAGGAAAAGGAGAAACCCGGATATTGAGATAAAAGGATAGGAAAATACTTTATGAATCTGCTGGGGGGGGGGGGGGGGGGAAAAGAATGAAAAAAGGAGGGGGGGGAAAGGGGAAAGGGGAAGAGACGGGGAAGATGAAAAAAAAAAACAAGAAATGATTATTTTTATAAAAATAAGGAAAAGAAAAGAGCAGAAGAGAAGGAAGAAAAGGGAGGGAAAAGTCTTGATGAGGGGGGGGGGGGGGGGGGGGGGGGGGTAAAGAATGAAATAAGGAGAGGAGGGAAAGAGGAAAGAGGAAGAGACGAGGAAGATGATATAACAAAACAAGAAATGATTATTCTTATAAGAATAATGAAATATTAAATCGAAAGGTGTAGAATACACGAAGCACAAACTTGGAGAAGTAAGAAAAGGGGTAAAAATAAACTTTCTTAATTCACCATGCTAACAAAGTATCCTGGGATTCGGTCGTAGAATTATTACACGGAAAGGGAGCTCCGGAAGAAAGTAATAAACAAAGTTATGGTATATGAAAATTCCCTGTCTTGGCAGAGAAAAGGTTAATTAAATTTAGTCCTGAATGAACGCCGCTAGCAACTTAGAAGTTGAACTAAGGTGAGCATCAGATGAAAAACCTTTGGGGAAATGTAAGGCTATCCTCAATATTCCAGAGGAAAAGGTCTGTATCACAGGAACAGGTTTGGGAATGGAGGAAAGGACACAATTCGCTACCATCAAAATAGCTGACTGTACATCAACAGAAAATGATGAATGTTGAATAAAATAATGGAATTATCAAACAAAGTTCATGCCCGAAGATTTTAAAACAGATCGTTCCCGAAACCACGCAAAGATTCCATAAAGGTTTCCAAAATTTTTAGACACTTTCTAGGATTACGCAAAGATTTAGGAGATTTAAGAGAAATACAAAGCGAATTGGTAGGAATTCAGGAAGACGCTAAAAATTTGAATGATTGCAAAAAATTGATAAACTTCAAGAAGGATTAAAGAAAATTTCAATTATTTTATGAAGATTTTGAAAGTTTTCAAGAGATTTCTTTTCTGCTTCTCTTAACTTTCTTCTTCTCTTTTTCTTCCAAATCTCTTCTTCTCATCTTTTTTCAAGTTCCTTCTTCTATTCTACTCTTAACTCTCTTTTTCACTTATCCCCTCTCGCATCTCCTGATATTCTTTCCTTCTTCTCTTAACACTCTTGTTCTCTCCCTCTTTCCTTCTATTCTCCTTTTCTTTTCTTCTTCTCTTCTCTTCTTCTCTCCTTCTGAAACTCTCTTCTTATCTACTTCTTCTCGTAACTCTATTCTTCCCTTCTTCTCTGGAATCTCTTCACTTGTCCTTCTATTAACTCACTCATTCTCTTCTTCTCTTTACTCCCTTCTTTTCTCCAACTCTTAACGTTATTCTTCCAACCTCTTATTTTCTTCTTGCTTTTTTCTCTTTGTCTCTCAATTTCTCTTCTTCTTCTTTCCTTTTACTCACAACTCTCTTCTTCTTTCAACTCTCTTCAGCTCTTCCTACCTTACCTCTTTCCTTCCCTTCTTCGCTTCTTTTCTTCTTCTCTTGACTCGCTCCATCTCTCATTGTTTTCTTATCCCAGCTCAACTCACTGCTTCTCTTCTTCTCTCTACACTCTCCTTCTCGTCTTCTCTGAAGACTATTCTTTCCTTCACTTCATTTTTAATTATTATCTTATCTAATTTTTCTCTTCTCTCTCTCTCTTCGTATCTTGACTTTCTTCTTTTCTTCTTCCCTTGACTCTCTCTCCGCTCTTTAATTAGTCTATCCTTCTTTCCTCCTTTTTTCCTCCTCCGTTCAACTATTTCTGTCTCTGCTTCTCTTGGATCTCTTTTCCTTCCTTCTCTTACACCCTTCTTTCCTTCTCACCTCAATTTTCTTTATCTCTCCTTTTTCCTAATTTTCTCCGTTTTCCTCCTCTTAACTTCATTGTTCTCTGCTCTAATTATCTCTCCATTCCTCTTCTTGTTTCAATTGTCTTATTGTTTTCTTCTATCATCGTCTCCTTAGTTTCTCTTTCTCTCATTGTCTTCTCCTTTCAGTCCCTTCTACTCTTGTTCTTTCTCTTCTCCTTTCCTCACCTTTCTTCCTTCTCTCCTCATCTTGATTTCCCCTTTTCTTCTTCTATTTCTTCTCATATCTCTTCTTCTCCTTTCTCCTCACATTCTTTTTTCTCAACTCTCTTTTTCTCCTAACTCTCTCCTTCTCTTTTTCTCTCTACTCGCATCTTCTTCTCCTCTTTCTAATTTCTGCTTCCCGCATTCTACCTAATCTTCCCCCTACTCTTCCTGTTATATTTATTCTTCTGTCCTTCCCTCAACACTTTCCTCCTATTCTTTTCTCGGATCTCTTCTTCTTTTCTTCTCTGACCTTCAGCCCCTCTCAACTGTCTTCTTCTCTCAATTTTCTTTTTCTATTATTCTTTTCTTAAATCTCTCTACCTCTTATTGTCTCAACTCTTATCTTCTTTCCCTATCTCCTTTTCTTCCTCACTTCTCTGTTTATTTTCTTGACTCTCTTCTCATCTTTTCCTTCTGACTCCCTCCTTCTCTTTTTTACATCTCTTCTTCTCTTGACTCTTTACTTTTCTTCTTAACTGTCTTCTTACTTTTTTCCCCTCTTCTATTCTCCATAAAAAGCTTACACTCCAAACGTGTGGTCTAACCTCGGTCCTAACGCACAAATGTTTTTTCTCTCCAGAAAATGACTGGTCGGTTGAAGAATGATCCATATTAGGTTGGTATCTGAGAACTCTATACAAGGGTTTCCGTTCAAGTTTTAAAACTCTTTCCTTCGATCCTAGAATGAAATAGATTGAAGGTGCCAAATTTGCTCATTGCTCCCATTCGGAACATTCTGATGAAAAATTCGTGGAGAAAATGAGAGGCTGTTAATGAGGTTCTTGAAGCATAGGTCCATATTATCTAAACAGATATTCGAACATGGAGAGACGGACACATTCCAGTATGAAAAATAAAGAAAATACAGCGCAGGCTGCGCAAGAGTTAAAAGAGCTTCCTCTACGTTCGAGTCGTTGAAAAATGCGAGAGGTGTTTCATTACGGTCTATCACCGCAATTCTCTTTACGCTAGTTCATATACGAGACTGCTTTTCCGCAAAACGTCCAGAAACAATGTCGACCATCAGATTTACCATACATTTTTTATCAGCTAATTCAATTCCATGCTAATTTTTGCAATATTATATGAAGCACGTTATAGAAAGATAAATTGGGAGGATAGAACGCAGCTTTCAACGAAAAAACGGAATGAATTTTTCGCAATCATGAAATAAATTGTAGATAAATGCAAGAAAGTAATGCAACTTCTATATCAAAAATACTCGGGAAAAAGTCGTTTCCCTGATTTCCTATTCTTTCTCTTTTCCGCTCTCCTGTCCCCTTTTCACATTTCATTAATTTTAACTTTTAGAGCTGCGATGCACATAATATTGTTTCCAATTCTTGTTCAAAGATTAACTCGTAAAAAAAATGTATGATAAATAGAAAAATGGTGATAGAGGGAGGGAAAAAGATAGCGCGCGCAAAAGAGGAGGGGAAAGGAGAGGAGGGGTTGGGAAGGAGGGGGGAGGGGAGGACAATAGTGGAGAGGAGATGGGAGGGTGAGCAGGGAGGAGAGGCGATGAGAGGAGTGGAGAGGAGGGAAGGGGAGAGGAGAGGAGAGTAGAGGAGCGGAGAGGAGAGGAATACACACGCAACTGCCGCTACACATTTCCGTCATTTTGGGTTTTATTACGCTAGCATAGCTACAGTGCAACGTACCATAAGGA
>WSXT02217788.1:0-17171 GCA_011762715.2 Neuroterus valhalla | reverse complement strand
ATTATCATTATTGTATTTACACTTTTTGCCTTAGGGGACAATGTCCCAAGGCTTGAATAAACTCTAAACTAAACTAAGCTAATATTCTTCTTCTACATCAGCATGGGTAGTATTTTTGAAATTCTCGTTTCATGTCAAAAATTATCAGTTCAAAGTCAAATAAAGATTCTCTACGAAAATGCCCTGTACGTCCTTAAGTCTGAATTATAATTCTTCACCGGAATTTTTTCCAAACAAAAAAGTGTCTGTTATGTTAATAGAAACACTTATCACCTTCAAAATTCCGATTTAGTTACACAAATGTTTGGTCGGATCGCATTGACAAGATTAGATGAAATTCTAATGCTACATTTAAGGGGATCGACACCATGGTCCACAATTTCCAGAATGAATTTCACAAGTCATTGAAAAATTTTAATTCGTTTATGGCAAGCTAAGCAAGCCATTACCACAATTGCCGTAATTGTCTTCCACGATGATTTACGATAGGAACTAGAAAACAGGAAAATTACGAACTAAAGTAACTTGAACTTTAATATTAAATAGAATTCCAAAAGTTGATAAAAAGGAGAGTTTACTTATTAGTAATTATGAGGTGAAGTTAAAGAAACTTGAAAACTCTTGAATGACTTTTTCCTGTAAAAAATTTACTTATGGTGACTCGGAGTGGGGATTTAGCGGACGATTTCCGAATTCTCGGTCATTTCCCGGTATTTCCTGGTCAAATTTTTCTATTTTCCGTCAAATAAAAGTAAAATATTCATATTTGGCACAGAACGCAAACATTTATTATAGTTCATGACGTTCATTTTGAAAAAATAATCAAATCTTCCACGGGAAAATACCATATTTCTTCCAAGAATTGAACAGTTGAACTTGGCATTGAGAAAAAATTATGTTAAGAAAGCAAAAAAAAAAAGATAGATTTCAAACAAAATAGTTTATTCTTCAACAAAAGTGATGAATTTTCGAAAAGCATTTTGAATCTTTCACTGGAACAGTTCAATTTTAAACCAAGAAGATGAATTTTCAACTAAAATAATGAATATTCGACTGGAGCACTTCAATTTTTAACCATGAAGGTGAATATTTAAACAAAAAGATTAGAACATATTCATATTGAAACTGAAAAGTTTCAACAGAATAGTTGCATTTCGAACTAAGAAAGTATTAAATTTTTAACGGAAAAGAAGAATTGTCAACAAAAATTTATTTTTGGATTGCTTAAATTAAATTTTTTATTTAAAAAAATATATTTAACCAAACAAATGGACTTCAAAATGCAAGTATAAAATTTCCAAAGTTTAATTTCCAGTTGAAAAAATTACTTATTACATAAAACAACTAACATTCAACCACAACAACAAATACTTCCAAAAAAACTGTTACGTTTCTAAACAAAATGAGATGTATTCGAACAAAATTGCAAATGTTTAGCTGCAGTAGTTGAATTTTGAACCAGAAAGACGAATTTTCAGCTGAGAGGATGAAACTTCAACTAGAATAGTCGAATTCTTGACCACAAATTGATTTTAAACCAATCAATACCATTTGCCAACAAAATGCTTGAATTTTAAAATATTGAAACAATGATTTCAAAATGGAATTGTAACATTTTGGGATTGAAAGATTATTTCTCAACCAAAAATAAGAGTATTAAACTAGATGAATTTTCGACTTGAATCCAAAAAATTCAACTGTATAACTTGAATGGTGAACCAAGAAGAAGAATTTTTACAAGAAAATTGACTTTTGAACAAAAAGAAAATGTTCTACCCAAAAATCGATTGTTCAACGAAATCATTCAATTTTCAATTCCAAAAAGCCAATCTTAATACCAATTGTTGAATTTTGAACCAGAGAAGATCAGTTTTTCACTAAAAATAAAACAGTGAAATTTACAGGGAGAGAAATCAATTGTCAACCAAACTGGTGAATTTTTAGGTAGAATGGTGAATTTGCAACTGGAATAGATGTATTTTATGCAAAAAAGATTAATTTTCGACCATAGGGATTGACATTGTACAAGAAAGGCGAATTTTCTACAAAGTACGTAAATTCTTAAATAAATTCTTTAATTTTACAATTAAAAAATGAATGTCCAACTAAATACTCGAATCTTTACCCAAAAAGATATATTCAGGGTTCGGAACTACTCAAGCTTCCAAAAATAGTAAAATAGTAATCATAGTTCTCTCAAAAAAGTAACCAAGAAGTAACCAAATGGGAAAGTGAACTTCTACGCATTTTGATGCGATTCACAAATTAATTCATGTCGTCATTTCGAGCAAAAAAAGTAACCAATAGTAACCTATTGATAGAATAAGTAACTTTTTAGTAACCGCGGATGAAAAAAGTAACTAAGTTACTAAAAAGTAACCCGTTCCGAGCCCTGTATATTGCTTTTTAACAGAGTATGTACGTTTTTAACCACAGGCAAATTTTGAATCGAAATACTGCAATTTTAACAAGAAAATTTGATTTTCAACAAACAAATTAAAAATTAAAAAAAGTAGTTGATTTTCTAACTAAAAAAGGATTTATCCGCGAAGAACAGTGCAAACAAGTTTTATATTACAATTCAGAAATATTTATTATTATATCTTTTGAAATATCTCTCTTCTAAATCCAAATTATAATAAATTTAGAAAGTTTCCGTTCCATGTAAAAAATTCTCTGTTCCAAGTAAAATTATATTTCTTTGCCGAAAGTCTCCGTCTTAAAATAAAAACCCAAAATATTTTCTGAAACTCCCTGTCTTGAGTCAAGTAAATGAAGAGGAAGCAAGTAAAACGTGATAAATTCATTTTTTCGAAAAAATTGAGAAAATAATTCTTTCTGTATGTTTGGGCCATCATCAATTCGATTACGTATAAAACTTCAGTCAGCCTAATAAATCTCAGTAAGCAATAAATTTGTGAAGGGTTTTTCTTATAATGAAAAAAAATTAAATTTCTTTCTCTCATAAAGTATATAGATAGATTTGAAAATTTTCAGACTCAGACTGAAGGAATGTCTCATTCTTCAAATCAAATTATGATATATCTTTCATAGAAATTCCTGGTCATTTCCCGATTTTTTTCCCCCGTCAAGTCTCCACCCTTTGACTATTTCTTGAAGAAAGTGACTTATAGTGATTGTTTCTCAGAAGAGTGGCTAAAAAATGACTTGGAATAAAAGTGACTCAGTGGCAGCCCTGATTATAGTAAAAAAAGATGGAAACTTAAAATTTCGGCGAATTATTTGTTTACAAAAAGAATGCCTAAATTTTAACAAATTCTAACTTGGGAGAAGCATAATATAAGAACTGACTTCTTTACGTACATTTTTGTATGTTTCGTTTATTTATGTTTTTATTGACTTAGAATTATAAATCTTCTTGAAGATTCCCTGCATCAAACACAGAATTACAATTCTTTAGTCTTTATTGAACCCCCCTGCCCCTGTTATTTTAGGAAATTCACTGTCTTACCTCGAGATTTGGGGGAATAACATGTAGAAAAACCACTTTTGATTCGCAAATTATACTTTCGAGACAAAAATCTCGGTCTCTGAATCGGATTCCCAGGTTTTTCCTCGTAAAAAATTCCCGGTAAAGTACACACTCTGATTTCAAGTTAGGCCCACAAGGCAACGTTTATTTAAAAGATTATACTTTTCACGCAAAATGGCGAAAAAAATCTTATGTTTCGCAAAACGACGCTGAAATGACCAAGAAAGATCAAGAAAACTTCGATTTTATACATTGCATATTCTTCCTCGATTTTTTAAATTAACGAGTTAACCTACCTGCATACAGATGTGCTAAAGCTTATCTTGGAACAGAAATAGATTATTTGTGGCCGCAACAGCAACCACATTTTCGGAAGGATGCCACGCCGTATGCAATATTTTCTTATTAAAATCGAGGCAGTCAACGCTAATCTCGTCTTTCTTCCGTTTACCACCAGTACATACCTAAAAATGAAAATTCAGTTTTTTTATTCTTTCTTATTTCGATATTATTCCGGTATGAAGATTTGAGAAAAAATTGATCAGTCTTACTTTACGTGGTTTCAGAAGAGTTTTAGGCTTTGCGATATCCCGCGCAGCTTCCAAAGTGAGGTCACGTTTGGTACTTCGATCAAAAACTCGGAAGAAATTATTGTAAGAACCAGTCATAATGGCAGAGTCGTTGCCGCTCCAGCAGCATTCAAATTTGTCAAAAATACAGTCATTCTCATACAAGGAGCACAGCTTCGATCTCAGGTACTCGTGAACCTGCAAACGAAAATAGGATCGACTTAAGATATAATTTCTTGAATTGTGTGAATCTAAACTCCGCCTGCAAGATCAATAAATTTAAAACTTACAGGATAACATTCGATGGGCCTTGTTTCCATATGCAAATCCCATACTTTAACACTCAAGTAGTCTCTACTAATCATGTATCGACCTGAGTTGCTGAGTTTAACGTCACTTATACTCGAAATGATCTCGGAAAAGAAGCTTCTGTTTGTCGGATCCTCTGGTTCTTCGAAAAGCTTACTGTGCCGATCGCAGAGAGCAGCTGATCTCATATCACACAAGCGAATTGTTCCCTTGCTACTACTGTATACCAGAAGATTGCATTCAACTGGGTGAAACTCCGCAGCCGTTATGACTTCTGTAAGTTCCTCCATGTTTGTTGGCTTAATGTCTACGATGTCTGTACAAAAAGGTTAGGAAAAACATCGCCAAAAATTGAATCGAAAAATTCAGCTCTACTCAAGTATTTCGAAATTTTTATTCACGTGGCTTGTGTCCGGAAATATAAACACTACCAAAAAAAAGATAGGCGATACTCATAAAAAAACATAACTCTTCTGAATTATTGGAAAGTAATGACATGTTTTAGTTCGTAGAATCCGTGAAAACTAATGCCATCCCTAAAAATAAAAAGAACGTACCAGTGTCAAAATATTGTATCGTTAAACGTGAAACTGCATAAACAAGATTTATCTAATTTTGAGGTTTATATTTGTAAACGTTACGATCTGCCATGTGCGTCATTGCAGAATGACGCACAATGATGTTCGATTCCTTCTGTAAAAATTGATTTTGAATAATGTCTTACCAAAATGACGTGTGAGCTGCATTAGAAAATGCCGTTATTTTGGAAAAAAGGATACGATAATTTGAATCAAACTAAAAATATATTATTACTTTTAAATCTAAGTTGCATGCAGAAACGGTATATTCTCATTTGAGTTATAACATAAGTACCAAAAGTATTTTTCCGTCAATATAGAATAAAAAAATCAAATTCAACTTTTAAAAGAAGATACGTCCCTAATATTGATAATTTTATTCAAAAGTTGGGAAAATTTCATACCTTTATGCATAAAAATGTCTTGTAAAAATCGTCGCCTTGGTTAAATATTCCTTTTTCTCCTTCGAGTATCTCCCAAGATAAAAAGGAGAAAAATATCAAACCTAATATAACCCTTTTTTGGCCGGTACGAAAAAGAAAAACAGAATGAATGAAGTTAGCTTTTAAAGTTCGATTCATTCGCATTTCAAATCAAATTTTTTTTTATTCTGAGAATTTATCAAATATATTCTAATAACTATTCGAATAAAAAAAACTGCATTTGATTTGAAGACAATTTTATGAATCGAGTTCTCTATTGTGCTTTTAAAATCTTATTTTCAATAAATTTCAAAAATAGAAAAAAAAAATATATTGAACTTGAAATGAAAATTATTCCAATTTTAGGAACTAACTTCATCCTTATTGTTCATATGTTTTGTACCGACCAGAAAAGGGTTATATTTACCTATTTTTTGAAGTATTTTTAAATAAAAACTAGACAAGGTTCCATCGAAAAAATGGATCGGACGGGTCAAGTTCCATCATATAAGGGTATCCTGAATGTTTGATATTTTTCCCTTTTCAATCTTGGGAGATACTCGAAGGAGAAAAAAGGAAGATTTAACCAAGGCGAAGATTTTTACAAGCCATATTTATGCATGAAGGTATGAAATTCTCCCAACTTTTGATTGAAATTATGAATATTAGGGACATATCTTCTTTAACAAGTTGAATTTCATCATTCTTATTCAATATTGACGGAAAAATATCAAATTGAAAACCTCCAAATTTTGACATTTTAGAGCAGCATTTTGTAATTACTTTTGGTACTTATATTACAACTCAAATGGGAATATATCGTTACTACATACAACATAGATTTAAAATTGATCATATATTTCCAGTTTGATCCAAATTATCGCATGCTTTTTTCCCAAAATAACAGTATTTTCTAATAAAGCTCGCAAGCCATTTTCTCAGTACATACCATTATTCAAAATTCATTTTTATAGAAGGAATCAAATATCATTGCTTATAAATAGTGAAATTCGGCTGAAAAAACACCCAGCAACAAAATACAAAATTACTACAACACTTGATCTACATATGTGTAAAATTGGAGAAAATAGCAGACCAAATATCAATTCAAAATCAGGCATGCAGTGCAAATTTGAATCACAGCATGATTCACTTCTTAAATATGCTGTTTCTTGAAGGAAATGACGACACGAATATTACCGTGTAGAGAAATTAAAAACTTTGGCAGAGTCATGAGTATTTGAAATCAATTTTCCTAATCTGAAGGTTATTTTAGAATGATATGTTTCAAAATTGCTACTCAACCTCAATGGATCATGTCCAATCTCAAAATAAAATGTACAGGTCGTCAAATGAGTTCAGATAATCAATTCGTGCATTAGAGAAGAGAATGGAAAACAAATTTCAGTATGAAATATTTCAATATGATATACAATAAAGGGGAGCGGCGGCTAATGCGGCGCATTCGAGTTTTCGAAAAATACCACATTTTCGTCTTTTGGAGATTGTTTCACTACATGTATATATGTTTTCAGCCTTATATTATTAAAAAATCGGGATAGTTAAATTAATTTCTCTATTTTCTTGACGAAAAGTTAGTTTTGGTTCTTTCGCTTGTATTGTCAGAGTAGCTGGAAACAAGTATAAAATTACAGAAGTTCCATGTGAACTTATACATTTTTTTTGGAAATATACTGTTCTAGGTTTTTTGGATGCTTTGAAATTTAACATTTTGAGTAAAATAATCCATTTTTATGTAGAAAATCTTTATTAAATACTATTCAAATGCGACTATGATGGTGCATTCGGGATTAAAATCATCAGGTAACTTGGCGCACAAATTTGTGGTTTTATTTGTTTTTTTTCCGAGAATCTCAAACTACAATGTGAATTTTGCAGTAATAATGTGCCAGTTTCAGTTAGAAGGTAAACTAGTTCGTTTCCAATATGCATAGAAAATTTAAATCTTATTTTGAATCTTTTTACTAGTTTTTAGGCTAGGTTTGTTCTGATAGAATAAATATTAAGAAGGTTTAGAGTAATGCTATCATTTAAATGTTGAATCATTATAACTTTTTTGGAAAATAATAAAATTCACTAATTGTTGATATAATTTTGATTCATTGCTTACAAAATCTCAGCATGAAAATTCTTCTATTGTTCATTGTACGTTGTACCTTAACTAAATATCATATTTTAATATTAAAATAATTGAAAAAGGTTCCCATTGATAACTATTTGAAAATCTCATATATTATATTATTTTTTATATTCGTGAGTTTTTAATAGAATCTACTTTCGAAAATTATTGAAAATTATTCTCATATTTATGTGGCAGAAAAACTTTAAAACACATTCTGCACTATTGCAAAAAAAAAAATAATTTCTTGACATTTCAGCAGGAATAACCCTCAAATTATTGTGAAACATTCTGCACAAGTAAAAAACCTTTCTTCTTGCAATTTCGGCAGACATCCCTCAGATATGTCAATAATATTGAACATAGTTCTATTTATCTTATTTTTATTAAATTTTACAAATTTTTCTTCATAATTTGTATTTTATTCAATAATTATGAATCGAAACGCCCTACATTACCAAACAAGGTAGGATAACTTGGCGCAGATGCATTTTTTTGTGAAAAAAACATTAATGAACTATTTTAATAAACTTCAATTACATAATCTCCATGCGTAGAGCATTGGTAAGATATTGGCCTAAAAATATATTTTATTGCAATATTTTACAACTGCAATATTTGAATTCTAATCGTGCATGTATGTTTCAAAATTTTTCTGTCACACTATAAATATGAAAATACTAATAACTCAATAATTTCTTCAAGTGGATTTGGCGTATTCTACACCTCTCATGCGGCGGAATGTTAAAAATGAACAAAACGACCTCGGGTTCTTCTGATAACATTGCAATTGGATTCTATTAAAAACTCCAACTTTGGTTTTCTCACGAACAACGATCATTTTAACGAAATTCTGAGAGAAAACTTTTTTCTTCCTAAAAAATTCTTTAAAAAATACCTATTACTCCTTTAAGACATTTTGCATCGTTCGCAAGAAGAATTTAATATTTCGAAAAAAAATCCTTGTTACCACGAAAGTAATTCGGCCTCCATAAAACTTTAGGAATGTTTTTCTTATAGAAGTACAACCAATTCAGCAAAAAATCGTAGGGTATCTAGGGGAAAATCGATGCTGTTTTTCAAAAACAACTCTGAAACTTAAAATACTCATAGCTTGGCGCAAATAATTTTTTTCTCAGAACGATCAAATACGTGTCGTCTTATTTCCGTTGATACACATATCTGGGAGGTGAACTATTCTGAGATTCAAAGTCGCACTGCTTGCCTGATTTGAAATGGATTTGGTCAGCAAAGCTGTGTTGACGTTCCTCGTAATATTTTCCTTCAATTGAAAACTCAGTTTTGTATACGAAGATAAAAACAAAAATGTCTTCGTTTTTAATAATTAGAACTCTTCTACCAAATGATATTTTATATTATTCAAAAAAGGATACTAAAACTCTGGTCGGTTATTTCCAGATGCCACAGATTAATTCTAAGGTCGTCGGCACTGAGGTAAGTTTCTTGGTCACTGTTGACGCTTATACTGTTTATATGGTAGGTGTGCGCATTAGCAAATATTCTCCTTGGCGATGCTTCAACCATTAATTCCATTGGTTTTATGGCAGGTACCTATTGAACAAATGATTTCATTATAATAATAAATCAGACTTGATGTATCATCAGTAAAGAATGATAGATACAACCAAACAAACGATTTTGGAAGCCTGCGCTGAATCTTATCAATTTTTTACATTAAATAAATCTTACATTTGACCGACTCTGTTCAAAAATAGATTCTCAAAAAATGCACTGATATTTTCTTAATGCTACATATTTTTTTTAGCAAACCCGAAACATAAGGAGTACGAAGTGATGCTTATGACATCGAATTATGATAATTGAATGCGCATATTTGACCTTGCGTTGCGAGTAAAATCTCTGCCGGCAGTATCAATATGGTGAGCTTATATCTTACACTTCCAATCCTCTTCTCTTTTTGTAATTTGTTTCAAATATGGATCTGGATTGCATTGCGATTTAGATAAATTACAAAAATAATAAGTACAACCGATATTTATTGTTTGATGTCAAATATCTAAAGAATGATTTCAAATAGAAAAATCTTATTATCTCCAATATTAGAAACTTAGCGTTGAGTACAAATTAGATGCGAGACAATTGACAATTGAGTATAATTGACGGTCTCATGACATCCTCAAGGCATTGAAATGGATATGAAACATCGTTTTCTTATACGGGAATATGTATATAAGGTTATTTAACACAATCTTCGCATAGTTTCTGTCACTTTAAAAAGGAATATCTCTATTATATCTTACCCTCAATGCAGTAATGCAGGCAGGATCACGTATAGAACCATTTTCTTCTTTAGTGTTGTAACCCTCAACCCTTTTATCCCGCTCCGAAACTTTCCACAATTTGATCGTCTTGTCGTTCGTGGAAAGAAGGAAGTGAGCTGGGTTTTTCCTTTTCAGCCATCTGATTTTATTAATCTTTTCTTCTATTTCTAATGATTTTAGGTAGTCGAACTCGGGCTCATGACTCTGGAAGGTGCTGTACACGTTGTACTCGCCTCTTCGAGGTATACTGTTTTTACTCTGCCCAGAAAAAGAAATTATTCATTAGTAATTTGAAATAAATCACGTCCCTAGATTATCAAAATGGTACAAATTAAGCATTTAAAGAAAATAATATCGATTTTCACTTTCTTTGTAATTTTCATAAAGGGAATCTTTTGGAACTAACGACATTGGATCATTAATTCTGAAAGCAGATAGAATTTCATTGATGTTATGCAACTAGAAGTTTATCAGATTTGTTAAGTGCATAAATATGTAAATTTAAACTTTGCGTTTGATTCGCGCTTTAAATATAAAGCAGCAATTAGCAAATAAGTGTCCTAGACGTAACATGAAGCAGATAATTAAAAGGAAATTTCAGCGATAACTTTAGACTGTATGTACGCAACAAGAATCTTTTAAATTTAGTAAATTCCAAACATCTATCAAAGGAAAACTTTGAAGATAGCGTGACTTAGAGACAATAGAAAGATTTGTCTGAGTCCCGAAGCTGACTATAGATACCTCAAGATTCTTTTGAAAAAACAATACAACTTTGGAAGAGGTTGATATGTTTTTATCAGATTCTCATAATCTCTTTAGGAATATTCAACTTTCTTCAGAATTTAATGAAGAAGGATATATGACAATAAAAAAAAAAATTTCACATTTCGCACATTCGAAACACATTTCATATTCTTAAATTTTTTTTAATGTACGATCGTGACTTTAAGTAGGATTTAAGTAGACATTAGAAGGAATATGAAATGCCAAATTTCAAATTATATCCAATTAAAATGTTCTTCTGCATTTTCTGTTTTTGAAATTCTTAACGCTCAAAAACCAAAAATATTTGCATTTGAAGTACAAAATTGAGACATTTTCCAATTAAATATTTTGAAAACAATCAATTCTATTCAGGGTGGCAATTCGACGGACGATTTCAAATTCCCGGTCATTTCCCGGTTCTTACCGGTCAAGTTTTTCGATTTTCCAAATAGTTCATTTTTCAATGAAGAAGATGAATTTTTAAATAAAAAGATCAATTTTTAACTAGAGCACTTCCATTTTCAACCATAGAGGTGAATATTCAAACAAGAAGATTAATTTTCAAATCGAAAGAATAATTTTCTAAGACAAAATACAATGTAAAAAAATGGAACAGTAACATTTTTAGTTTGGAAAAATACGCATAAGTATTTTATACTAAAAAGAAGAATCTTTAATTGAAAGAGTTGAGTTTTCAAACAGACAAATCAACTTTTACTGGAAAAGATTATTAAACGAAAATTTGAATAATCAAATTTTAAATTGAAAAAGGACTGTTCAGCTAAAACTATGGAATTATCAATAGGAATGAGTAAAACTTTCAGTTAAAAAAAATTACTTATAAAAAAACTAACTTTCAAAAAACTTATTTCACTTTTACACGAAATGATAAAGAATCAAATGAAATTGCAGATGCTACACTGCAGTAGTTGAAATTTAAACCATAAAGACGAATTTTCGACTGAAATGATGAACATTTATCCAGAATTGTTCAATTCTTGACAAAAAAAATTAATTTTCATGTAAAAAAAAACCTCAGCAAAATGTTTGAGATTTGAACCATAAAAATGAAAAATTTCAAACAAAAAAGGAAAGGTGACATTTTTGTCGACTAAAATGAGAAAGGTTTAAACTTATAACTTGAACTGTTAACCGCAAAGAAGAACAAAATGTGTGAAGTTTCAACGAAATAATTGAATTTTCAATTCAAACAGACAAATTTTTACCTAATTGTCGAATTTTGAACTAAAAAAGATTTTCCACTAAAAATGAAACAGTTAATTCTTCAGTTGAAGAAATTGATTTTCAGGTATAATGATGAATCTTCAACGGCAAATTTTCCTCGAAGTACATAATTTCTCAAAGAAAAAGTTTAATTTTTGAAATAAAAAATCAATGGTCAACTGAATACTTGAATTTTCACCAAAAAAATATGAATTGATTTTTAACAGAGTAGTTACAATTTGAACAAGAGGTGAATCAAAATTTTTTTATTTTCAACAAACAAGTTTACATTCAGAACAAGCAGTTGATTTTTTTACTAAGAAAGGTTGAATTTGGAATCTCAATGTCAACTATCAAATTTGATTCAGCTAAAAAAATCTCAAAGAGCAACAAATTTTCAAACGTTTTCTTATAATGGAAAAAAATAAAACTTCTCCCTCTCATGACATAAAGATATATTTAAATATTTTGAGAATCAGATTAAAGGAACATTACATTCTTTAAATCAAATGATAAGATCTATTTTTGAATCATGAAAAGAAAGCGGTCATTTCTCGTATGTTTTCGGTAGAATTTTCCATATTTAGGTTGAGTAAAGAAAATTCCCGGTTTTTAAATCAAATTCCCGGTTTTTCCGGTCAATGAAATTCCCGGTTTCCCGGTCGAGTCGCCACCCTGCTATTGATCAGCTAAAAAAAATCAAATTTTCAACCTGTAAATCGTTCATAAACGAACAAGTTAAATTTTTATATTTCCACAGCGAACAATTTTTCAATTAGAATCGTAAGAATGTTGACCAATATAATTTAACCGTTGAAATTGAAATAGACTGTATATCGTATAACTGAGTCTGGTTTGCAGATATGCAAATCTGAATTTGAAGTCAAGGGGAAATTGTGATAATCAGGTCTTTAAGAATAATATTATTTCTCAAGTATCTTCCTGCAGTCGGATTTTCTTTACAAAGTTCTTTACCATCTTTTCAAGTTTTTAAGACTCAAATGATAAAAAACATTAATATGGCATTGAATATATTGCGCTGTAGCAAACTTATAGACGTTCATTTGTTTTCGTAGAAGCTTAATAGGGTGTCTACCCGAAGGAGCAATTTTAATTCCTGGTCTATCTGAAAAAGTTTAGAAGATTTTTATATTTCAAGAGGTTTCTTAAAATTTTGAATGATTTCAAAGATTCCTGATTTGGCACAGGGAATTTTGAAAGAGTTATAATTCCGAGTTGGAACATCATAACCTAATTTCTGGCCATGATAATTACATTTTTTATTTGGGCATTGATTTCCCCAGTTCTATCTTAGTAATTATTATTATTATTCATTAATACATCCAGAAAATTAATTGCTTAAAGTCCCAGCTCAAAAGTAAACATTATTACGTTCGACGAAAATTCCCACCCCTGAGCTCAAAATTATATTTCTTTGCTAAAATTCCTTGCCGCAATCTAGAATTTTAATTCTTTTCCTTCTTCCAAGTCTTTATTTATTTCTTGTTCCAACTCAGAATGAGAGTATAATAAAAAGTAACTTTCCGGTACACAAAATTCTCGGCCGTTTAACGATTTCCCGGTCAGGTAGATACCTTGCTTAGGATCTAGCATAACGTGGAATTTGTGTAAGACGTTTCAGTGAACTATATTAAAGAGACATTTTAAAAATTCAACTCACAATAGGGTCCCTCTGAAAAATTACTACTCGACCGCCCTTGTCTCCCGTTGCTAGAAGGTCACCATCGTGGTTGAATTCGACGCATGAAATAATGTCAGCTGCAAGCATAAAAAGACGAATGGTAAACATAAAAAAGTACATACATAGTCATTATATTATGGTAGTCATCAAAGTAGCAGTTGAACGTTAATGCAAAGAAACTTTACGAACCTCATTTCGGAGTGCAAAGAATGATAAGATAACGTTTCTCAGGTTTGTTTAATCTACGTAAATGAAGACAGTAATTACCTTCAGTGACATCATCCTCTAGGGTGCCTTTCACCTGAGAGAAGCACCATTGAATATCGCCATTACCTGTGATTAAACAAAAAAATAAACCCAATTATCATGAGGGAAAACGAGGGTGGTCCATGCAAAGTGCAGATTGATGATGGAACATTATTATCAAGCTTTGGATTTATCGCATAAAATCAATGGAAATTTTTTCCCAAGAAATAAGAGAGTTTGTGAATGATTTATTAGAATTTGAATTTGAGTTTACTGAGGTATTAGGTAAGATAAGGGAAAGACTTGCATTTTTTAAAACAAGATTCTGCTTTGGAAATTATGCAGAGAATTAGATTACTATGATTCTGAAGAAAGCAAAACATATTGTTCTGTAAATGTAATTTGAGAAGTTGGAAATATATTACAAATGAAATATTCAGCAATTCTCCCTGCAGTTAATGTTATGTATAACTGATGTAAGTTACGAGAACAATGCGGATAGGAAAAAGAATTACTCAAAACCAGATCACGGAATTCACGAAGCCATGATGCAAATAACCTAAGAAAAAAGCAGGATTTTTCAACGGAATCTGGAAATTATTTGTGAAAAAGCTCATTCTTTGTAAGGACGATTTAAGGGGGACGTCTAGTTACGCGCTCGATTTTCGAGCGTATTTTGGGGATAGATTGCAAAGAAACTAAACGTGATATAGAGATGCGGTTTACTGTATTAATTTCGTAAATCTTTTCTCTAAAAATTGATATATTGTAATCATTTATTCATTGACAATTGTGTCCTTGGGATGACCTCAACCGCGCCTCCATGAAAAAATTGTACCAGACTTTGTGGCAAGCTTTCTCAGGTTTGGCTGGATGAATCTTTAAAAAATATTTGTTATAACTTTGGCTATGGCCTGTCACGAGCTTTTTGATCTGACTTGAAAATGCTCAAAATTGTGGATGTTTGAACAAAAAAAAATCGAATTCCTACAATTTTTTTACCGCGTAACCATACGACTCCCTTAACAAATGCCAAAAAAATAGTCAACGAGTATTTTTTAAGGTAAAAAAACGATCAAAATAGTAATATCACCTACAAATAATTTCCAGGATAAAATATCGTTCTCTTCAGTTAAAAATATAGAGTGTAAAACAAAGCATACATGTAAGTGTTTGGGGTTAGTAATAATACATAAATTAATTTTTATGAAATAAATTCAAAACTATAGATTCGTTATAGAATTTAAATCAATCTTATAAACGTACAAGTATTTCTAAAATCTTTAAATAATGAGAGAGTGGATCAAAATATTGATTTTGGAGCTTTATAGTAATGGAGTAAATACCGTTTTCTAACCTCAAAGGATTTTTATGTAAACTTTATGAAGCTAGGTTTTTCGCCAAATAGGCGCCAAGCACTGAGAGATGAAAAAAAACTACACACATAAAAGCAAAAAAGACGGAATTCAGCCTTACCAATCACCATTAAAACTTTTGGCTCGCATAAAAACTAATTGATTACAAGTAAGCATGAATGATGGTAAAAACTATTTTTCGTGTACAATAGTTAACTGGGCTTTCAGAATTTATAACCGTCATTAGATAAGTACGTAAAAAATCATGAACTTTGTGTTTTTCATGAAGCATTTGCAATAAATCTGAGTTTTACTCTTATTCTTAAAGACACTACTAGGACCTAAAATTCTCCTCTCTCCATCGACACATGAGTGGTGACTAAAATTCTGAGTTTCACCCAAGCCAAAAAGTCAAAGATTGTATTCCTGAAACTCCAAAACTGAATATAAGCGTTACTGATTCATCTATCGCAATGCTCCAAAATCATGGAGGGCACATTCTATCTCACAAATTGATCTCAAATTTCGTACACCACTCGGAATAAAATCATTTTTTAACTGAAAAAAAACCAACCCAAAACATGCTTACATGAACTATTCTGGGTAAGCACTGGTAATTAGTATGAAATAGTGTAGATTTGAGAGAAAGAGTGCAAAAAATGAAGGCCAGGCACCAGGACTTCAGGAGAGGAGAGCAAATAGCCAGAGAAGTGTATGCGAATGCAATTTGCGTGGAAGAAGAAACGGAGCCTACTTGAAGTTTCGCCGCAATCCATCGTGTCTCTAAACTGCCGCCGGGTACTGATGGTGCATCTGCCCACCGGTGTCGCGGGGGTGGGTGAATGAGAACAAAAAAAGGGGTTGGGGGAGGAGAACAAGTTGGTTAATCCAGCGACGTGAGTATGCGCTATGATTACAGTATGGCACAATTGGGCACTATGCAGTAATTATCTGTCTCAAGGCTGCGAGTCTGCGACCTGAGTGGCGCCGTTTGGCGAGGATGCGGAATTGGAGTATCCGGAAGCGTTGCGCTACCGCGAGGTCCGCCTGTGGAGGACGGACGTTCGTGCGTAAAGTAAACTGGGTCAAGGTTCGTTGTGCTGCAGTAGTTTGGGTTCAGCTTCAGATTCGAATTTTAGATTCAGAAAAGTGGTAGGAGATAAGTGAAAAAAGAGGAAATTAAGAGACTAGGAAAGACGGTGTTTAAGACTAAAAGAAAAAGATAGAACGACACCTGGCGCGGAAACTTTCCGTTTGACGGAAAGTGGAATCAAGAGTCTGGTGAGCTAGGCTAGGCTCCGGCTGCTAGCTGCTACTTACCGGCCATCTCGGACGCGAGAGTTCGTGTCACGAAGAGGAAGAAGTAGACGGAGGACGAAACGCGGGTGCAGGCGGATTTTTGAAATCGCTTTTCACAATAAGCGAATTTTTGGAGAATGGAGAATTCTCAGGGAGTCAAAGCCCTCGGGCGCGCGCGCTGCCTTTCTCGCTCCTGCGGAGGGCAGCCGGTTGCACGAGGATAGGATGCTTCTCGACGAGAGGCGTGAGGTCGAGAGTCATACGCGTTTCGCTTTGTCACATAGTCACTGAAACACATTGATTTCCGCACACGCTAGCGTTTTCTATGGCCGCAAAGAACTCAATCGTTCATAACCACCACGGCCACCACCGCACAACACTACTTTTTGCGTGACGTCACACGCAGTTTTTCTCCTGCTGCTACTGCTGCTTTTCCACGGATGACGCCATTTTGACCGCGGTTATAACCGAGCTACACCGAGTATGTCCGACTAAAAACAATGTACCCGGCGCGCGAAAATTCAAATACGGGCAAAGCAATAAACTTGTAAGGATGGGTCCAGGGTTCAGGCGGGGTATACAATACAGGCTATACATGTATCGAAAAAATTGGGCCTATGATGCCGAAAAAAATCGAGCTACCCAGAAGGACATTGCGGTACACGTAGCCAAGGCCTTGTTGAGAGGAATGGTGTGACCAAAAATGTTTAAAAAACCATGAAAAATAACTTTGGAGAATTGAAAAATTTTAATTAAGCCGAAT
>WSXT02217778.1:0-17171 GCA_011762715.2 Neuroterus valhalla | reverse complement strand
TACATTATTAAGTTAAGATCGAAAACTGACACGGTTATAATAGACCCACAACAAATATGTAAAGTATATAATCTATGATAAAAAGACAGTTCTTTGAATCGACTCGCGCTCAGATAATGCCAGGTATTCGAAACAATGACCTAAATTTTCAAGCGCGTTTCCTCAAAACCACATTTTCAGAGTCCGTTCACACGATTAAAAAAAAAAAACTTTTGAACCCATCTCCACGAAGTAATACTCATTTTGTAGGAAATTGAGCACAGGAGTGCATGAACCTAGAAAATGTTAGAAATACAATTTTTTAAACTGTTTTTCAAATAATAACAACTAAGCAAAAACCAATCTTTTTTTTTGTTTATATGGTTTTGTTGCTAAATTTTGAAAATTTATAGTTTTCGAGGTTCACGCACTTGAGACAAGCCTGCTGATTAAGTTGATATATCATTTGTATGTTTCAGACTTCAATTTCAGATGGCATCGTGTGAACGGGAAGATGTCTTTCATTAAACCAGCCTCGGGAGATGCTTATTATGTCCGCCATTTTGGATTTTTTTTTATTCATAAACATTTTTTTTCTAACCTCAAACTAATATCTATACATATTTCAAACGAAATTTTCTTGTCTTTTTCTTTTTCTGTACAATGAAATAAAGGAAATCGAACATTTTTTAGCGTTTCATAGAGTGCCCCCCTTAAGCAGTGATTGTGAACTAAGACGTAATTGGATTTGCGTAGGGAAGTTAGATTTGGAGAGATGGCGGAGCGAACTGGCGTCGTCTTGGCGGTATTGTGGAACTCTTACTTTCTGTAGTGCAATTTAAAGCTCGTTCCAGTCACAAATCGTGTTCTTGGATTTTATAACCAGTCTTTAAACCTGAAATCTAATATTTTTCCATTATAGACTCTTCTCAAATCAGTATATGAAAAATAGTAAAACGCTTACTATACTCGATAAAAGTACCTTAACTTGAAGCTGAAACCTACCAAATCCATAATCTAATTCCTATACCATCAAAAAATCCATAACACATTCTTAGCAGTCATTATTGATATGCGATAACCCCCCTAAACATACGTAAAATCCGAAAATATTAGGTTCAATCTGGACATCACTCACCTGCATGCTAATCGGATTTCCAAATTCATTCTCAACTAGTTTCACTGTAGATTTTCCGGTTCATTTTGAATAAAATAAACTGTAATCTAATCGTATTTTGGAATTCTTTTGATTCTAGTTTCAGTTTGGTTTTCCAAATCGAACTTTTAAATTTTCGAACCAAATTCCTACGTCAATCCGGTTCAATGTGGACATTATCAACTGTAATCCAATCGCATTTTCGAATTCATTCCGAACTAGTTTCAGTTTGATTTTTCAAATTAAACTTTTTATCTATCAAACCAAGTTCCTACGTCAATCTGGTTCAATGTTGACATTGCCAATTGTAATCCAATCCGATTACCAAATTTAATTTTTACAAGGTTTAGTTCGGAATTTCCATAACTATTATCATTTCGGATTTCTAAGTCCACTTTGAATCAGTTTTAGTTCTTTTTTGAAAAATAAATTTTTTTAATTTCTGATCAAGTGCCGACGTCAATCCGTTCCAATTTAAATAAAATAAAGTGGACTCTTACTGGATTCCCAAATTCATTTAGAAAGAGTTACAGTTCGGTTTTCCAAAATTCCTACGTCAATCTGGTTCAATGTGGACAATATCAACCGTCATCAAATCGGATTTACGAATTCATTTTAGACAAGTTTTAGTTCTGATTTTTCAAAAGTATTATCATTTCGGATTTCCAAGATTATTTCTAATCAGTCTCATTTAGGATTTGCAAAATGAATTTTTTAAATTTCAAACCAAGTTTCCACGTGGATCCGGTTCTATTTGGATGAAATAAAGTGTAATTTTACTTGGCTTTCAGAAATTTATTTCGAAGAAGTTACAGTTCGGTTTTCTGAATGAAACATTTCAATTTTCGAACTAGGTTCCTACATCAATCCGGTTTATTGTGGACATTAAAACTGTAATCTAATCGGGCTTCTGAATTGATTTTATTCTAGTTACAGTTCGGTTTTCCAAATTGAACTTTTAAATCTTCGAAGCAAATTCCTCCGCCAACTTTGTTCAATTTTTACACAACCAATTGTAATCTATTCTGAACACCGAATACATATTTTATTTTTCAGTTCTGATTTTTCAATACTATTGTGATTGCGGAATTCTGAATTCATTTTGAATCGGTCTCAGTTAGGATTCGAAAAATGATTTTTTTTTAAATTTCTAACCAAGTTGTCACGTCAATCTGGTTCAATTTGTTTAAGAAAAGGGATTATATGCCTGGTTTTCTGAATTCATTCTGGAGATGTTACTGTTGCGTTATCCAAATTGAACGTTTTGATTTCCGAACTAAGTTCCTACATCAATCCGGTTCAATGTGGGCATTGGCTTCTCTGCTTTTGTTTGCTTGAATTCTACCAAGTTTTTCACCAATAAATTACTACTGTCAATTACTGCACGTCAGATGCCGATAATCACTCATGTTTCCCATCATCGTCGAAACATTGTCCGAAACGAGCGCGTAAATATTGGTATTATAAATTTCTTTTGCATCTTTAACAGCTGCATCTGAAACTTCTTTTGAAGCAACCGCTGTTTCATTTTTTCCAGTAAAATCCCACGTATTCAAAAATACTCTTTCTCCATTGGCGTTGTGGAGATTACCAACTACATATTTTTCGTTTTTGCTCGAGTTCTTCCATCCATCTAAAATCCATCTAACACTGTTATCTTTAATTGAAGACGAATTTTTCTTTAGCGTTTTTGTATAAAATCCATCTAGTATCGAACCACTTAAGGTATTTCTACAAGGTGGTTCATAATTTGGATTTCATTTCTGTATGAAATGACGAAAATGATTCGAATCAACAGCCGAAAACGGTATATTACAACCAAAGAAAAATTCCGCCAACGCATCGCCAATCTTTGATAAAGTCTCAGTTAAAGTATTGGAACTTATTGAGGTGGTCTTAGCAGATTTTGGATTTTTCCTGTCAAATGATAATTTTTTAAAATGAAATCCTTCTAATAATCATTAAATTAACAGAATTAAGTGACCGGGTTGCAGTATAGAACCAGATAACCAACATTTTTCTGAAACTGGGCTTTTTGCCTACAAAATTCTTGAAAAATCAAATACCATAATAAAAAGATTGGTAAGTATTTGAATGCAGTAAAACATTGGAGCACTTCCTTTTTTCAAAGGAAAATCCCTTCGATAAAATTATTTTTCACTTTTTCAGCACCAAAGTACCAGTGGGCTCATTTATTTTAGGAAGTATCAATTCATCAATTTTCTAAGCAAACTGTTGTTTATGAAACGGGTCACTGAAATTTGTCAGGCGGCCCTGCACAGCTGTACCTTATCTTTTCAATTTTGTTTTAGATACTTAAAGTTGGGTTAAATTCGATGATTTATTAAGAGTTATGAATGCGTGGGTAGGGGCTTTGAACCCACAGCGAATAAGAAATTCAATATTATGCGGTTATTAGTGCATTGATTATTTGTAATAATGAATATGTAAACAAGTATGAAAGTATCAACGATAATAATAATAGCAATAGAAAATATGTTTTCTCAGGCGAATAATTCCGATCACAACCGTCTAAACATCAAATCAGTATTCCGTATAGAAACCTTTGCAGTGTATTCTTGGAAGATCCAACAGAGCCGAATAGATCGCGACTGCCTGACAAACAGTTCGGCATTCGAAACTAAAACCACTCGAGTATCCACGTGAACTTCCGAACTGAGCCGAATAGATCACAACCGTATTAAAATCAGATCGATATTCCGAACTGAAACCATTGCAGTGTCTACTTGAAATTCCGATCGGAGCCGAATAGATATCGACCGCCTGACAAACCTGCTCGGCATTCCAAACTGAAACCAAATCAGTGTTTACTAGGACTTTCGAACTGAGCCGAATATATCATGACCACCTGATGAACCAATTCGGCATTCCAAACTGACACCATTGCAGTATCTAAAAGGAACTCCGAATCGAAACGAATAAATATAAAAATAAAATCTATGGGTTCCAGTTCAATGTAACCGTGACAATAGCAGAACTGAACCTGATTGATTTTTCTTCAATCCTGTTTAAATGGTGAATTGATTATTTGATTAATAATGTTCAATTATTTTAACATACGCTTTCTCTTATCTTCCTTTTCTTTTTTTTCTGCATTGTCTTAATGCCTGCGCTTCACACATGCGATCGCCACTGTAACGGCTTTTCTTTTCACAAATATGCGTATTTTTTTATTTCTACGTTTGTGTAGCGTGTTCACGTGTTATCACGTTACCCTTCATATGACCTTATTCAGGTCGCGGGGAATGTAATTGGTAAATAAATAAATAAATAAATGGTTCTTTTGAACAGGGCACCACCTTTCTTGTGAGATGAATTATGAACTGTTAGATTTATTATTAAAAAACTTGTTTTTATCCAATCATAGACGTGTGTATCGACTCTTGAAAAAGACCCGTGTAAAGGATTCCCAGCACCAAAACATAATATGAATCACCTGAATTTCGTACAAATGTTGATTTTTTTAATCATAAAGGATGGGCATTTTTGAATAATAAAGAACGGGTTGCTTTGTGTGTACGTCACTGCGGAACACGCCGGTTCGCGCAGCGCATCTCGCTTGCAGCTTGGATTCTTCCATCCACAACCGAGTTTTTCGGAACAACCTATAAGAGGAGAGCTTCACTTCACCCATTAATGGCCATGAGTCGTATTTGCGACCCGAAAAGAGTCTGAACCGATAAATGTGTTTTTACCTCTTTAATGGCCACGGTTCGAAATTGCGAACCGCGTCAAGAACGTCTGAAGAAAAAAATTTAGGGGAATTTTTTGGAATAGTTGTGTTGATAGGGCTAATACAAAGCACAATATAAAAAGTCACTCACTATTATTGACGAAAAATAGTTTTGGCCAGGAATGGGTTAAGGTACCGGTGTTCTTTAGTTCTCATGTGGATCATTATTTCACACTTGAAAAATAAAATCTTGGAGGCCATGTAATACTTACTCCATTCCTACCTTACCGACACTTTTTCGCAATAACTCACGTCCTCGCGAATCGAGATATCCAGTTTTAAATCGGGGAAGATATATAAATAATAAATATACATAGGTATTAGATAAAAACTCACGAATATTTTACAGAATAAGAATTGTTTGTAGTAGAAATCGGATAAGTATTACTGAGATAAAAGGAATCGGGTACATTTTTCCCAATCCACATCTCTCCCATCACCTTGAAACTGGTTATACGATCGTCATTTCAACTAAATTTCCAGTTACTTTGAGATAAATGACGACGCGGTAGTGACCACTCAATTCTATAATTTTAAAAAAGAACAAGAAGAAGTCATACGGTAATAACCCACAATTAAGTGGTATTATTAATGCCTCTTGCCGATTGTGGACGCATGAGTTGGGACTTTATCCAGCTTAAAGTATTCGGAAAAAGCTTGAATTTCCTTCGTTACAAGTTCAGAAATCGCGAACACCACGCTTTATTCTTCGAAAAATGGCCTCTATTCGTAGGTACTCTTCATACAGAACTCTGTGACAAAATCATGGCTTAACGAAAATGACCATATTTATGGCTGTTTATTGCTGCATTCGTTATACTTTGTTTAAATGATATATACTGTTGTTCCTAATATAAATGTTATTAATAAAAACATTTTTTTCGAACGAATAACTTGTTTTTGTGCATTTGGGTATTGATATTAAATCAAATTTTGATTTAGGGAAATTTGTAAAAGAGATAATTATCCTAAATGACCAACAATTTTGATTTTTATAACGAAATCAAGATTATTTAATTTATTGCGATGTACGTAGAAAACGCGGATATGAAAAATGACAATGACGCAATTTATCCTTTTCATCTAATCAATCAATATTATTCTCTCTTACCGACATTTTTATGAGTAACTTGAAATTTATTTGAAATGACGATCGTATAGCCAGTTTCAAGGTAATGGGAGAGATGTTGATCGGGAGAAATGTACCGTATTCGGAAAAAGAACAATACTTTCGGGAATTGTATTTATTTTTCAGTGCCCTTTTCATTTCTAAAGGAGAACAAAATAAAAAGAATATATTACTGCCCTATTCCCTATCATGTTCAAAAATTTGCAATTTCGTCTATAATTTATCTCTCATATCTGTTATCTTGAACGAATAATCAGCTTCTAGTTATTTCAGCTATCTAACTACGATTTCCTTGAAATGGTGACGTAATACGGAGTTTTCCAAGAGATCCATAGCCCAAAGTAACAATATTTAGTCAATACAATTGTACTGATCATAAAATAAATGTCAAAAATCAATTTAACTTTTTGAATTTGTACTGGATGAAAGAATAAGTAACAAGAGTGAAACATAGTCAAGCACGGTTCCAGAGAAATTTCTGAATCCATCCAGATAAGGGTTATTATAAATAAAACTTGCAGAGCCAATTACAGGCTACATTCCATAGGAAAATTTAGTGTCATGTTCGGGCAAGGCTCAACAGGGATGTTTCAAGCACATCTGGAGCCATATTCCGACAAAATTTCTCAGGAATTTTCATGCCACATCACGAGGCTGGTATGTTATTTTACAATCATTATCTGTTCAGAAAAGATAACTTATTCTCTTCTATCGCGAATACTGGGTAAGCCAAATGCACGGCTGTTCCTGAAAGAATCGTTATTGAAAAATTCAAAAAATAAAATATAAGAGATTGCCTATTGTAAGTTTCATTTTCCAAGAAAGAAGAGAAAAACTACTTTTGGTAACGTGCTGTTTTGAAATGATGACAAGGTGAATTATGCCAAAACAATCAACGAAAAGACATTTGGCTAAAGTTATCTAGAACTTCAAAAAGTGAACAAATGTGCAATTTGTGCTATGAAGAAGTGTTTCACGATTAAAGAGTGATTAAAAGTGTTAGGTGAATGCAATTTAAAACCTACAGAGTAGTTCAAAGCTATGGTATACGGAAAATTAGATTTTCAACATCAAGGTAATTTATATCATGGAAACAGAAAATCCGATCTTAAATATGCAAATCAAGCGCGATTCTGATTATGCTGATATTTGAAATTATTTTTCCATAACTAGAACGTAAAGGACAAAACTTGACTTTCATTTTCGGCTGTTTTATGTTTGATTACTTCTGAAAGTTCTAGATAATCTCTAGCAAAAATCTTTTAAGACGATTTTTCGATGCAATTATCTTTGTTATCACTTCCGAACAGCACATAACTAAAAGATCTTTTCTTTTCCTAAAAGTGAATCCAACAACTGATATTACATCATATATTGTTGTAAAAGTTTATTAGTGATGATTTTTTTAATGACAGCAGTGCATTTTGCACACCCAGTATTCGCGATAGCAAACGATGAGTGACTCTTCCGAACAGCGAGTGATTGTGAAATGAACTATCATTCCCAACGCAGGTCACTTTAATGTTCCCAAAAGTTAAATACAACTTCCCGTATGAATGCTCCCAATGTTCGAATTGAATATTTTTGTAATTGTTTATGAAATATAGCGTGCCGCAGGCCGTCTAACCAAACACGAGTCGATCAGAGTGAGGGCATCCCTTAACATAGAAAAGTTATTCACTTGCGTATCTTTCAAGGGGAAAGGGGGGTTTGTCCCTCGGACGAAAATCCAAGCGGATGGAGTGCTTCTTATTTGAATCCGATTGCAGATAGTATGGATTTTAGAGACTCCACAGGATTAAGTATAATGAGCATTGCCTGTCAACAAACGCAGAAAAGAAATCTTGATGAGCAGAATTGTTCCCTCCTTCCTGTGTAAAGTTACAAGTGAATGTTTTAAAAATTAGGAATTTTAACATAGACTCTCTTAGCTTGAAAATTTTCTAAACGTTTGAAAATTGGCACTGAGTTCTACTGCTAGTGATGTCACCCGAAAATTTCTGGTTAGGGAGCCTTCACATATTATGTTACGCTTTTTTAACCCCATCTGCTCCTTCATAACGCTTCTAAGTTAGTGAATGTAACTTCAAAAAAGTTCTAACACATATAAGGCCACCCCTCTGTTTAATGTTACGTAATATGTGAACGGTCCCTTATCATTGGCGAAATGAGTTTTAGACTGTCTGAACTTTCACCATTTAAGTAGGTACATTTTTGTACATTTAGAATAAGACTTGCATAATACGATATAATAATAATAATAATAATAATAATGATAATAATAATAATAATAATAATAAAAGGTTGGTAGCTCTGAAAAAGCAAGTTGCCCCCAACAAACTCTGCTGCTGTATAATAACAATATCATTACGTGAGGAACTTTGGAAAACACCAATAACTTGATATTGTGTCTGCCAAAAGATCTGCACAACAAATTTGGATCTTTGTTTTGAAATTTTTTACATCCTGACTTCATCAGGAACTTAACTTAGTCTGTGAAACATCATTCTAATGTATCATTTGCATAAGGCATTGAAAAATAAAACTCCTGTTCAATTCAATAATATTTCATTCGATCATATATTTTCAAGCTTCGGCTTGGAAGCCAATTGTTTAAATCGCGATAAACAACTTTTTTTCTGTTATAAAATTGAATGTTGCATTTGGCGAAGATTAACCTAACGTGACACAATATTTTCTGATGTAATCATAGAGATTCTATATTGCGTATTCGTGCTTGGCACAAAAGATCTTAATGCGCTCAAGAACTTTTGAATACGCAGCATCCACGAATTCAGTCAAAGATTCAATGCGGTACAGCAATATTTTTTGAATGTTTTTCTCGCATGGAAGTCCGAATCGTTGGGAATTAAAAAAACGTAAATCTGTTTAATAATTGTCAATCTGGTGTTTTTTATGGGAAGGGGATACAAAGGATTTTTTATGGGAGGAAATTTTTATACAACGTTTGTTCTGGGTTCGCACACACTTTCGAATATTGCAGAATTTTTTTTACAATACTTTTTGAGAGCACCAGTGCGGAACTAGGTGAATAAGCTAGTAATATATATTATAAACAATATAAACTAGTATCGCTAGTACTCTTTCGCAAGCATGATTCACATAATTGGGCAATGTCGATATAATAAGACAATTACATGAACATAAAACGAAGCAAGATTTTTGAGAGAGATCTATAAAAAACGCATATTAAAAAGAGATTAAGAAACAATCGGAGATACGATGAATGAATTCAACTTGGGGATACGACCTATGTTACATTTTTATCGCAGGGTATGCCAAACAGACATGTCTGCAGCCAATGCAGTTCACATTTCTGATTACCAAAAATGAAAAGATAATTCCAGTTCAAATTTTCTCTCCTATTGCATAGTTCCGAACCACAAATCGAATAAGCCTTTATTTTACTCTGCGCAAATGATTAATATTATTTGTACTATAATAATAATATGAGCCTAAGGCAAGACTATCGCTATATCCAATAAATATTACACATAATATATGCATAAGCGATAATAGGTTGTTTAAATTAGACAGAAGTAGTTTTTTCACAATATGGACAAGTAATGTTTCAAAGCCTTAATCATTATAATATTTGAGACTTGTCGTTGGTGTGTTACGTTTATCTCTCAGGGACTCAAAAATATTGTGTGTGATTTTTCTTTTTCCCACTGCTTCCAGCCATATATGTCTAATGTTTCGTTCGCTTTTGAAATGTATTCAAAAGACTAATTTGAGTGGAGTTCGGTCAGTAGAAGAAGAGAAATATTGTCATCTTCTCTGAACATTCCGCAAAAGAGGATATACTATTTATATCAAATAGATAGTTTTGAGCGCCAGAGATAACTGTACTGGGAGAATAAATGTGGTTATTACATTGATTATTTTAATAAGTACGCCATTGATCACTTCAAGCCCTAAATTCATAAATCTAATATTGCAGCTTTGCAGCCTCAACGCCCCCGATGTTTTGGAATACAGAAAACTGATATTTAAATTAATTATAAGACTATTCATCAACAACTACACCTCGATTAGCGTATGTATTATAAATTAAAGTTTGAATTCATATAATATCATAAGCTAAGGCGACAGAAAATGTATTGTACAATATAAATGAACGTAACAAATTGTGCCGAGAAAATAAAATATGAAAACAACTCTATACACATAACATCTTTAGATAAAATACGTAAGGTGGAGGCTGAATTGAATTCGAACATAGATTATCCTCCGCATTCCGGAGTTTTCCAGCCTTAAAAATACCAGCTAGTAACTACAGTAAGTGCCAGATTTTGAAAGCCAAGTAAATGCTCAGAGGAATCAAGTGAAACCAGAAAGGAATTCGTATGTTAAATTTCAGATCGATGAGCATTCTCTGAAGCTCCACTGTTGCTATTTCGTCAGTACATTGAACTGATTCCTTTTATCTATTCTTAAAACTTACAATTGAATCACAAAAACAGTGGAATGCTTGCAAATAATTCAATCAGTATATCTCGTCGAAACATTCTTGATGTATCATAATTATGCATCAGTGCTCTTCTACGACGGACAAAATAGATATAACGTTTACCTTTCACGCTCTGCTTGAAACGGAGAAAAAAAGGTTATTTATGCGCCTTCTCGTGTTAAACGCTTTCATAAGTTCTGATATCTTCCATAATCTCATTTCTTGATAATTATACGCTGCCTTTAACACTAAGGAACAAAAAACATTGCCGCTATAAATATCGTTAACAAGTCGCAATTAGAATATCGTTCAGTAACTTGAAACAAAAATGCAATTAGGCGATGTTTTCCATTTACTTGCTCGTTGGCGAAGAACGCAAACCAGCCTTCGGCAAACCTTCTCCTCGACTTTGACTTCGACGCAAAGAATGTAATCCTTCTCCTTCAAGTAAAATAAATATTTATATGATCAGATAAAAATGCAAATTTTCATGTGAAAAGTATTTTGAATAGAAAAATTGAGCAGAAGTTAAAAATCAGTTAGCTTTCTGCAATTTCATTAGAAAACATCTGCCGAGAAAATTGCAGTTTTTCCTAATTTTAACGATACTCGACCTCAAACTCAAAGCAATCTTTGCTCAAAGTGATCAGATTTCATCCAATTTTGATGGATTAATAGCTTTTTGTGATAATAATATGCTTTTTGAAAATGCAGACCTCGGTTTACGAGGAAAAAAAAAAACATAAAAATTAACATTCAATCTTATGAAGATAGGGTGAATAGGGGCTGAATTTTCAGGGCATCTGCCACATTTTCCATGAATGCGAGTAAAAAAAAATATGGATCTAAAAAAAGTATAGTATGCTCAAATATTCTATAAAAACGCCTGACGAATTAAAATCACATTCACTTACTCCTTTTGTAACGAAATTTCGTTTCAAATTCAATATACTGGAATGATGTTATGAAATAGTAAAGGGTATAACAACGTTGCAATCCAGTCGGCTAGGGGTGAGAATTTACATTCACATTGATGAATGCGAAAGTGTTTTTGCTCCAAAACGTGCAGAAATGTAAAGGTTGCCATAAACACAATTTCCATTCCCTACGGATCACGAGACCATATAATTGATGACAAGGCACAGGAGCTTCCACAGATGTACTGGATTAGTCGATCAATGACCGAGACGGGAACCTCAATGATGCAAGTTACTCTCCAACACAGCAAAGGCATCTCGGCGGTTCTAACCAGGTGTATGGCAGTGGTGCAAACAGGCATAGCCCTGAACCAGGAAACCTAGTTGAACCGGGCGAGGAATAGTGTCTAAAGAGGGCGTGAATCCATATATAAGGGGCCACGCGTAAAAGCACCGAGAGCATGCATAGCCTTAGATGAGATTGACAAGAAGTGTTTATCGCTCATACTCATTTCACAGGCGATGATGCGTGGGCCAGGAATAGGAGAAGGCCCATTTACATTTCAACCCTTCAAATCACAAGGAGCAAGTGGCGCTTACCCAGTGCGCTCACAAAAGGGTATGGACTGTGTCCTCTTTCCACTGACGAAACTATATAGGACAAGTAACGTTCTCTAGCACGTGTCGTTAGCATAAGAGAATGGTAGTGTGATCCTGATTCTCATACCTGGTAAGGAGGCCAAGATATGGTCGGAAGACATCAGTGACGACGTACTCTTAGCCTTTCTACTGCATAGAGTTCCTTTCTGGCAGGCTATTCCGAGACAACTATGCTTTATGCCGTTGTGGCGAAATCGGAGCAGCTGCTTGAACGGAAGGGTATGCAGTAGGATTTTTTTTGGACTCAGAGAGAACCTCCAGCAGCACCCCTTGAGAAATCGAATAGCCGGGAGGACTTGAGGATCGACGTGCTTAGCCATCTAGAAAGTTGGATAGGAAGTATGCTACTTCGGAAGCGTCTAGAAACCAAGTGAAGTCAGTAGCGCCATAGGAATGCTTAACGAGGGGTGTTCTGCCGTCCTTCCTCTGGTACATTGCAGTCGGCGGCTTCCTTCGAAGACATCATGAGGAGGGTAATATACCCAGGAATATGCAGATGACTTTGTTATTCTAGCCAGGTTCTATGAAAGTATCATCTAAGTACATTGATGGGCGCAACAAGGTCAACGCTACGTATCGTAGAGCTCTGGTGCGATAGTTCGGGGCTCTTCGACAGTGCGAAAAGACCAGCTTCGCATTTTCAAAGATAAGTAAAAAGTGCCGTAAATCGACGCTTCTGCATTTCATGGTGTGAGGCTGATAATCTTAGATTTGGTTGAATATTAGGAAGTGATCCTAGGTAGTAAATTGAATTGGGCGAGGCATCTAGAAATCAAATGCAGATGATTCGTCACGGAATGTTCCTCAAAACTAAGACTCTTATACGCGGCCGTGGTCTGGTGGTCACGGGCAACACTTGAGTCGATGCAGGACAAACTGCAACCATTGCAAACGATAGTATTAAGAGGGATGGCGGGAGCAATGAGAAACTCGCCCACGGCGCCGATAGGATTTATGCTCTGCGGAGAACCCCTAAACGTTCCGATAACTGCAAAGGCGACTCGTGCTACGGGCCGACTGGCGAGAGCGGATAGACATACTTATGGGACTCAACATACTAGGCTCCCAAGTTGCATAAGTAAACTGCCAATTCTAGTGATGAGTCAAGAAATAAAAAAAAACGTCTCGATTTTACTAAGGCTTTCTGAATCGCTTTGCCAAACAGGGATGTGTGGAAAGCAAATGTTAACTCGACTCTCCAGGGGCAAATCTGATACAAAGATGGCAGCGAGGAGAAGAATGGGATTCTTACTTGGACATGCCACCACCTTTGAAGCTGAGACGACTGTTTTGTTTAGCAAAACGTGCCAACACGGTTATAGAATCCGAGCTCTTAATTGAAATCGGCTCAGATAGCTTAGGAGCCAAGAATCGCCTCATCCTATTTAATGATAATTAGAATAACATCTTTGTTAGATGCTCAGGGCCGTTTGGGTAAGAACGATTTGACTCGATTTTGTTTTGTGATCTCTTGAAATTAGATATAAATACTCCTCTTGTATTTATGGCTGTTGAAGGTAGATTTTTTTGGGACATGGAATCAATCTATTTCTTGATTCGATCAACTGAAGTATGTTTGGAATAAACTCTTAATGAATAAAATTTTATTTAAAAAGATTGAAATTGTCATTTTCTATATACACATCCAGTGAACTGTTTAAGATAGGGGAAAATGAACAACATTTCATGATTTGACACCAAAAAAATATGATAACAAACATAAAACAATCTTCAAAACGTGAAGCGCCCTAATAATGACCCTTCGAAGCTTTAACATTTTCTCTGACTTGAATAAGCATGTTTTAGGACATACTTCCTTGTCTTCAAGTCGAAAATATTAATTTTGATGCATCAAAGTTGTCTGGCTCCGTTTAACGAGCTAGACATTTAGAATAACTTGAAATGAACATAGAACAGTCTTCACCCAAGATATATTTTGGATTTTAACCTGAGCCTTGAAAAAATCGTTCCACACAAAAAGTGTTGAAATTAAGTCAATTTATCAATGCAAAAAACACACTGCGTTCGAAACAGCCGAAGCCCTAAAGATCTAACAGAAAAGAAAATTCTATCTATAAAATATGTCTGTGTCACTTAATTATGAAATGGACTCTACGGATCATGAGTCCTTAAAGAAGAACATCGTAGATACAAATCAAGACATTTGAAAGAAAATTTTGCGTAAGGTCACTTCAAATAGCACATTACAAGTTTCGTAAAAGAAAATTAATACTTGAAATTCCTCTGCGTAACACTTGTGAGCTTTAAAGATCATTTATAGAAAGAGGTGTCCGCCTGTCGAATAAATTACCACTCGACATTAAAAATGTACCTTCCCTCTTTCACTTTGAAAATCTCATAAAATTAAACATTTTCGAAAAAGTATTATTGCAGTCATCACGAAACTGGGAAGTCTCAAGCTCAATGTTTCGAAAAATTGGAAGTGTCTTACCCTTGCTGAAACTTCTTTGCATAGACGTAGATGGTGAAGGTGCACGTGCAGATTGTTGTTTGATGTGAGTTCTAAAAGTTCTTCCCCTTCTGTCTTGAATAAGCTTATCAAATTTAACAAAAATTCCACATTTTGGTCGACACTCGAAGTACCTATGGCCGCTTACAGCACCGTCATTTTTCCCTGAAACACGAAATATGTGATTTTGTATTATATTAAAATCCCTTGTGTTTTAATGACCTCTCTTCAGATCCATAATTGAGACTTCCAGCTAGGTCCAAATTGAAACACAAAAATTTTCAAAGATTTCTTTTTCAAATATTTTGTTTTCGCGTGCGACGGCATAATTCTGGCGTGCGAACATAATGCAGCGATCTCGGACCAGTGATGGCGTTGCACCTTTGAAAGTACCAATCACAAGGAAAATTTTTTCAACGGACTATTTAAGGTAGAGTCACTGAAGCTGCTCTTTGGGGTCTTTATACCTCTACTCCTTTTCAATCGCCTTGACTTTGATGTTGTAGTCAGCCGGAACTTAATAATTCGACCACGAAATTAGTTCTCCTCTGTTTGTCGAGAAGAACAATGTCAGGTCTTGACGTTGAATAGGCGCCATGGTGAAGAAAGATTTAATTTTAAGAGTAAATATTGCACTTCTCGGTCTTAAAAATTGACTAGACCTCCCATAGGGCGTTCAAAAGGGTGTATGTGCCATAGGTGCTCAGAATGTCTATGACACGATCTGTACCTATCGCTGGCAACTTTTCGACGTGAACTGCGACTACTTCATGATAAGGTGGACGGTAAATAGTTAAAGTACCTTTCAAAAGAACCTTCAACTTTACTCATTCTTCCAATAACAAGTGAAGAGTTGAAAAAACGACAACATTTTTTAAAATTTATACCCTACACAAGGTATTTACATATATTCACGCATTCATACATATGTTCGGTTCGGTTTCTTTGGAATCAAACCGGTGAACCTATGGAAAAACCATCGAATGCGTCATCAGGTTGCGGATAGAATACCGAGAGTTTCTGCTGAATTTGGTTACGAAAACTAATAAGCAGTCGCGGACAATTGTCCAGGGATGGTCCCGAAGGAAAAACCCCGAAGCTAAGGCGTGAACAACCGTGCTAAAAGCTGAATGGCACCTAGGTGTGGTGTCCTTTACGGTGTCTCCAGGATATCTGACGACCTTCTGAAGTATGCAGCCTTGCTCTTGCATCCGGGGCTCTACGAGGGTGAACAATCCTTTCCCTAGCTACTCGTGGGAATAACTATGGAAACACATTACTCAAATCCAGTTATGAATGCGGTTCAAAATGGTCGAACGCGCAGAGCACCCGAAAATGATTCGGCCAGTATTGCCGATCGTTCCAGAGTTCAGGGTGCTAAATTAGATGGGAACATGATTTCGAACCGGCGAGACAATCGACTTTCTTTATGGACGGATCAACTTGATAATGACTTGCTTAGTCGCTATGATGCGAAAACTGTCCCTGACCGCAGAGGTTACAAAGCGCGCCTGCACACTCTGTGGTGACAGAAACACCCAGAGCTCCCGCACCTTTTAGAGCAAGTATTGAGATACCGTGCCATCAACCTCGCGCAAACAAGAGATGTACGCGAAACGCTTTCTCAACAGCTGCGAGAACAAGCCGCAAAGGAAAATCAGGAAGCGACATTGAGGTCAACTGCTGAAACAAGGTCCCCTTGAGAGGTCTCCAAATCGAAGGTCCAAACCAACGATTGATGAAAAAAAACGAAGAGCGCTTCCACCAACTAAACAAGAAGATTGGCTGGGCAAGACAAAACGCGTCCCGTATGCAGTGTGTTATTGACTACATAAAAACTGATAAGCCTTTCTCGACAAAGGTCCGGAAGTTCGCTCATGAAATGAGGATCTATCATCACACATTGAAAATGTCAAAGCTGCTGACCATCAAGCAGCACATTGTTGACAAAATACGAGTACTATCTGACGCAAGGAGAATTGAAAAGAGAGAACGATGGTTCATGGAGAATCAAATGTTTCTCGCTGACCCATCGCGCCTCTTTAGCGATCCTTCTGTTTTTGTGAAAAATCCACGGAGTTCGAAGTAGTCAAGACATTTTGTACGAAGATTTACCAAGTTTAATATCCATTGAATGAAGGCACTGAGAACGCTATAGGTTTCAAAGAGCTGTGCAATAACCTCATAATATCCGAGTGGGAATGCCCACCAATCACTGCTGAGGAGGTATAAAAAGTACTAAGGGGCACGAAGAACTTCTCCGATGCTGGTCCAGATTGTATCAAGAACTTTTGGTGAAAGAAGTTTACTTCTAAACACCGAGATCTTGCTCGCATCATTACCTCATATTCAAAGTCGGAGATCCCTTTTCCGCAGTGGCTGGTGTGAGGATGAATTGTACTCCTACCGAAGAAAGGCGACTTATCTAACCCAAGGAACTACAGACCAATAACTTGTCTGAGCACAGTGTATAAGGTCTTTACATCTATCCTCATTGACAGGATGGTTCGGATAATTGGACCTGTATGGAGTGAGATTTACGAACAACGAGGATAGAAAAGAGGCGCAGCAGGCTGTCGGGAAAACCTGCTGATCGACAGGAGTGTCTGCAAAGACGCTGCAAACCACAAAC
>WSXT02217767.1:0-17172 GCA_011762715.2 Neuroterus valhalla | reverse complement strand
ATTAGCGCCATAGTTTCCTATTTTCCCCGTTGAGTCAAATTGGGAATTATAATCATAATAATCGTGTCATGCCCCTGTTTTCAACCAAAAAGATGAATTCTCAGCGAAACATGTAACATAGCCGATATTTCAACGCAACAAGATTATAATTTAAAATATGAAACAGTTGAATTCAGCCAACCAAAAAAGATAAATTTCAAACCAAACCTTGGCATTTCCAATCCAAAAGGATGAATTTTGAACAAACAAAATTACCATTCTACCTGAAACGTATTTTTTTTAAGAGAGAAGAAAAATGTCCAATTAAGAACATCAATTTTCAACCAAAAAAATTAATTTTCAACAGAAGAGTTCAACACCATGCCAAATAGTTAAATTATCCACCATAAAGATGATTTTTGAATCAAGGAGGTTCATTTTTTATCAAAAGTCTATTAATGAAACAATACATTAAATTTCAACCAACAGTTGGTTGGTTTTTCAATTTAAAAAGATCTTTTCATAACCAGATAGTTTAATTTTGAACTTGAAAGATAATTCATCAACTAAAAATGGAATAGTTACATCTGACTAAACTAAGTAATTTTTAACAATAGAATTAAATGAATTTTCAACCAAAGAGAGGAGTATTGAACCGAAAAAAAACCGATTTTTAACAAAGTAGTGCAACTTCTAACCAAATAGTCCAATTTTTCTACCAAAACAGATGACTTCTCAACAAATTGTTGCCTTTTTAACCAAATTATTCAATTTTTATTCAAGCAGTGAAATTTCTAACCAAAAGCAATGAATTCCGAACAAAAAATAATTTGAGAAGCAGCCAATGAAAATTCGCTTCTAATCAAAAATATTTGGACTATTGTATTAAACTGTGACGTTGACGGGCTATCTTTTAAAAAATCATCGAACCCCTGTTACCAACCGTATTTTTCGGTTTGACCCCCCTCCCCCTTAAATTGGTAACGTAGTTTATGAACGGTCCCTAAGCATAACATGGCCCTAACGAGGAAATCGTTTCAAAAGACCGAAATACTAACTTTTCATCCATCTCTTTCAACTCTTGAAGTATTGGCATCGTCTTCACTCTTCTTGTGCTCAGGAGGTTCCAGAGAATAGAGTCGGGCTTTCTAAGCTTTGGATTCACTATAATGGTTTTAGTTGGAGTAACGATTATATCTACGGGGACGTCGTGCGTTCTGAAAAGATGGGATGGGAGATCATCGAAAATTTGATGATCATGCACAGTCGTCGCTATGACCGTGTCTCCGTTCACGGCTCCCATCTTGGTCATTATCGCAAATTCCAGATCTGCGTATCCCTCACCTTCACCGATTCTGTAGCCGGCAGGACTCACACATACCGATCCCAGAACCACAAGATCAACCTTTGAATTAAGAGAAGATTATTTTTAGCTGATTTTCTAATAACTGTTGTCATATTATCCAGTAGAATTGATGAAAATATTCTTACTATTAGGTCAATGCCAACAAAATGATTGAATATTATTTGCTTTTTCCAAGTCAAAACTCTTTCTGCATGATTTTATCGTTTTGAAGTCTGATTAATTCGAGAGAAAAAAGCATTAAATCTAATCTATCATTTTTGCAGAATGTACCGGCAAAGTTCAAATTACAAAACGAGTTTTCAAACTCCAATAATGCATACGTGGAATTCATGTAACTGAGATATCTTATATGCATTCAAACTAAAACAAAAAATAATATTATAGGACTAATTACAAAGTACTTTATCTTTTGGAAGAAGTATGATTACGTACCTTCAAATTTGAGTCTAAACCAACTGGTTTCTCGAGTTGCTGAATACCATGTCTCGTCACAACATTCTTTAATTCTTCATCAAATGGATTAGTGACACGACTAACGAGATTAAATAGACCAGACTTCAGTCTTGGCTTCGGAACGAGAATCTCTTTACCATTTTCGAGAGCTAAGTTCTTCACTGATTCCTGGGGTTTATCCGGACTAATTTTGATAACCTTAGCCTGCTTAAATTCCTCTAATTCGCTCAATCGTTTAGCTGCTTCAGTTGCACCAACGAAATTCGGTATCCTATTATGTGCATTATTGGAAGAGAGGGTCACAGCTTCCTTTCTGATCATATTAACCCAGACCTTCCGACGAAACTTTCGCTTAGTTTCTCCTTCTACCTCGGCTAAAAAAAAATCGAGATTCTTCATGGACAAAAGACGTAACCAACGATTAATTTTTTTAAAATCTTCTTTCGATTATTGACTTAGTCGTTTCACACTAGAATGAAGGTCTATACTTGTCAAGACTCATAAAATAAAACTTTGGTTACGAATCTTTGATTTATTTTACGTCATAAAGATCATTCACATTTGAGATTCGAGAATATTTTTTTAATATACTGGAAATAATCATCAAACGGAAGAAACGATGCGAAAATATGAATAATTATTTGAAAGACTCTATCAATTAAAACCCCAGAAGAAGAACCATTATTTAAATTCATCAAAATTGAATAGGGTAAAATTAAAGTACAAAAGTGTAACGCTTCTAATTAGGGGAGTGCCTATGTGTACCAACAAAATCCGGCTTCTTGCACCAGAATTTCGGGACGACCTCTAACTGAACAATTAATAATTGTAAAACCTTAAAGATTGGAGAATTCAGGTTTGAAACACTATGTGAAGCTCAAACACTTTAAAAAGTTCAGCACCAGTTACAGATTCGGAACATCAAAAAATTAAATTATAATCAAAGCAACAAAAAGACAATTGAAGATTGGAAAAATCCATTTAAACAATTTTTTGAAGCACTAAAATAGAAAAGTTCACAGTTTCAAATTTCAGCGTGATGCATCTAAAAAGTATATAAGTATTTGATAAGACAATTGCATTTTCGAAAAGATTGAGAGAAATAAAATTAGGACAAAAAAATCTTTTTGCATCATTTTTTGGGCAGAAAAGTCTTCACTGATTTTTCTTCATATCTAGTGTATTCATTTGCAAGCGCAAGATTCTGGTTCAATGTTTTCAACAGGAATTGCCGACTACTTCATGTTCCAATGTAATTATAAAAATTTGTTAAACAAGAATTTGTTCAAACGCTCAAGTCTTACAAATAATCTATGGCCGTGTCTGCGTGTGCCGAAATTTCGGTACAAATATCCGGATTTCCTCGTTCCAAATTTGAGGAGCTGGTAAAACGGCTATTGGTACCGAAATTTGTGTACATCTAACTGAATATTCTCGCCACACATACACTTCTTTAATCTATATTGCTGCAATAATTTTGTAGAAAAAAGAATAACGAAGATAATGCTAAAAAATCCAAATAAAACGTTTCGATGTATACCGAAATTCCTAAAAAAAATCTTTTTGCAGTCTCCGCTGACTCGAGATAAATGCAGAATATTTTTGTTAATTTTTCTATGATATTTAGCTTTAGAAATCAAAAATCAAAATTATTATTTGATAACTTGAGGATTAAATAATTTCCTCAAGATATTTTGGAGGAGCTTTTAAGGACAAACACGAAATTCGCCTTCTGAAGAAAATGTAAACATAAACGCAGAGTTGAAGATAAGAATGTATATACCGCAGCGATTCTACAAATAAGGAAGTCATCTACGTGTATGACTCATTTTATTTTTATTCTCTAATTCCCTGTTAATTCATATCACAAATTCATATTAATGAATACCGAGATAATTAATGCAGTGAAAAATCTGCATTTAAAGATTATAAAATATGTAACAAGATAAAATCTTGATTATCCCAAATTACCGATACCAAATGAGAATAAAATATGATAGAAAAAAATGTTTAAAAACAAAAGATGACCATAAATGCGGAAAATGGAGAAATGAGGTTTCTTGCGTTATTGAAAAACACGAATATACTGATTGTGAATCAAGAATGCAAATTAATAGTTAATATGCGTGAAAACTTGACTTTCATATCGCATAAAAATGATATAAATAAGAAAATTATAGACAAATAAAACGAGAATATTTTCTGAATAAAAATTATTTGTTCTTACCAGTCTTTTGCTCTGGCATTGCCACTTCTTGATCTGGTATTTTCTCCATCATGTTATCGACCATCGTCTCCAATCGACCTGGAAGGAATTTTCACTGAGATTTTCCTCAAAAATAGATTACTTGTTCGTATCCTTTTTCCCCCTATTTCGATTCTACTCCAAGTACCCGAGTAACCAAGCTGGGAAATAGCTAGCTATGAAAATTCACCAGGAATTTAAGTTTCAGATTCACTCGAAAGTTCAGAGTCACTGAGTTAAAAATTTCACAGGGAAAAGAGAATTAACGTCAGGAAATTCGATTTCATTCACAACGGCGAGCTCGCAGTTCTTTTTTTTCTGTAATTTTTAGAAACAAAAGTCGGAAAAAATTTAAAAACAAGTTCGTAAAGAGTCACGAATCACGATTTGAAACGATATGCGCAGACATGCGCGCCTATAGTTACTTTCGTTTTCTTTGAGTGGTCATACAATTTTGCCGGAAATTTCCGAAACCTCACGAAGATATCAGTAGCGTAGTTGATTTATTAGTATTTTCGTAGCAAAATGTTTAAAGCACTCTTTTTTTTGTCATGTTCCACAAAACTTTCTGGTTGAATAAAGTTCCCTGAAAATGAAATAATAGAGTTATCACAGAAGAGATAAGGTTTTTCCAAAAGGTCAAGGTAGAAGAAAATTAGTATGTCTGGAACGTCTGGAATTTGAAGAATAACCCAGGGCAGCAAAACATGTTACGTTCCTGATACAAAGCTGATCAGATGTCGACTGCTTAGATCCATCGTGGAAAATGGCTTTACTGGCGAGGAACGTCTGCAGGGTAATTTCCCAGGTAAAAAGAATTTGCTCAAAAAAAAAGGAGAAAGGTTGATCTAAATCAGTTTCTAATTTCTCTTATCGTTTGGCATTAATTAATGCATTTGGCGAAGTTTGTAACTTTCGGAATAAGTGATTTCGAGTAGTAGATGTTGGTGCGGGTGGCAAAGATTTTTGCAAGGGCATTCCAAACACGAGTTAAATTTATAATTAAATATTGATTGGTTTTACGCTAATCTTTTGCCCGAATTCCAGTTACTTTTGACGTAATCACATGTATGTAAAGGGAGTCCTAATTACGTGTTTATCATACTTTGACCCGAACGTCTGGTTTTTAGTTTCATTTATTGATCAATTGCGATTGAGCAATATTTCATTTTTGTTTTTTTATAGCAGACTAACAGGGTCAACAAAAAGCGAGTTAAGGAATTGTAAGAATGCTATTTTCGGAATTGTGACTCCGAAAATGTATGTATCGTTATGCGTTAATCTTTTAAGCATAGGATTGATCATTGTCTGCTTTGTTTTGCGAATTTATCTTGTGTACTTCAGGTTTATTTTGAATAATTTTTTGCGAAATAACCTTGAAAAGTTTGACAAATCCTCAAATTCATCTCACTTTCATATAGTCATCTTTTTTACCGTTTGTCAGATTTTTTTCAAAAAGTTTGTCGAATTGATCACATGGGAAGTTTCTTATGTTTCGGAGCACATGCTCTATATAATATGTACTCATAGTGTTAAAACTTTACTCCTTGTATGACAATCTGAACTAATTTCTTTTGAAATAATAGTGCTCTAAAATATGTGTTTCATTGAAATTATATTTGCAGGCAACCCAAAAGGGGTCGTCGAGGAACCTTCACGCAGGCTCAGTTTGTTTCAGCGAGCTGGTTTGTACATCAGAGTCTGTATGTTCACTAACAGGAAAAGTTGGCAGTAAACCGACGATCCTTATACTATTCTAAATTTCTTATTGGTAGACAATGGCATGAACTAGAACATTCTCTTTGAAAAGTTCATTCAGTTTTATAGTCTAGAGAAGTTTTCATATCTTGAAAATCCTCAGGCAAATAAAATTGATCAAAATTGATGTTTTGGCACAAATTGGAATCCTCGTCAAATTTTTACAAAGTTACAGATTTTTATTCAAAACCGGAATGAATTTATTCGAATAATTGCAAAATAATTTCGGGTCATGGTCCTTCTTTCGAACCTTACTCTACATGTCTATAGAAAAAAAGTCTGTAAATTTGTAATTTTTCTTGTCAGCTTCATACCCAAAAATCTAACAAACTGTTGAAAATGATTGTGAAATTTCCACACCTGCATCTTTAAATATTTTCCTTCCAGACCGTCGAGCGACAGGGAAAGATAAAATGCACCCTGATCCCAGGAGACGGTGTAGGACCAGAACTGGTAGTGGCGGTTCAAAATGTTTTCAAAGCTGCAGATGTCCCAGTCGAATTCGAACCATATTTTCTTTCCGAAGTCAATCCCACTCTAAGTGCTCCTCTGGAACAAGTTTCAAACAGTATAGCCAGGAATGGCGTTTGCTTAAAGGTAACAATTTTGATTCTTAACTTGATCATCATAAAAAAATCTCAAACGAAATCCTTTGTTCAATCAGTTCTCTACATCTATATCTGAAATTTCTCAGGGAATTCTAGCAACACCTGATCATTCTTCCACGGGAGAATTGGAAACCCTGAACATGAAGTTACGAAAGAGTCTGGACTTGTATTCAAATGTAGTACACGTTAAATCTCTTCCTGGAATAAGATCCCGACATCAAAACGTAGACTGTGTCATCATCAGAGAACAGACTGAAGGAGAATACTCTGCACTGGAACACGAGGGCGTCCCAGGAATCGTAGAATGCTTGAAGATCGTCACCAGAAGGAAGAGCCAAAGGATCGCCAAGTTCGCTTTTGATTTCGCTGTTAAAACGCATCGCAAGAAGGTCACATGCGTGCACAAGGCAAACATCATGAAATTAGGAGACGGATTGTTCTTGAAATCCTGTCAAGAAATCGCAAAATTATACCCTAGGTAAGGGAAAAGATACCTTCTGAATCGAATTCTGTTCTAACGAAAATGTTTATGTTACTTTATAGTTTTATTATTATATTGATCAAATCTAATAATTATTGTTTTACGAGAGCAGGATTCAATTTGAGCCCATGATCGTCGATAATTGCACGATGCAAATGGTTTCTAATCCACATCAGTTCGACGTGATGGTCATGCCAAATTTGTACGGAAATATTGTGGACAATCTCGCATCCGGATTGGTTGGCGGTGCAGGTGTCGTTGCTGGTGCTAGTTATAGCGCAGAGTGTGTAGTTTTCGAACCGGTAAGAATTATTTATGAAAAACTACTAGTGGGAAGGATGCGTGTGCGTGAAATTAATTTCTGCTTTTTCTTCGCCAGGGTGCGAGACATACGTATTCTGAAGCAGTGGGAAAGAACGTAGCGAACCCAACGGCAATGATTCTGTGTGGGGTGAAGCTTTTAAACCACGTCAATTTGAAACGCTACGCTGAGAAGATCAAGGATGCATTGAATCGCGTTCTAAATGATGGAAAAGTTCGCACTAAAGACTTGGGTGGACAGAGTTCATCCACTGATTTCACAGCGGCTGTGATCCACAACCTCCAATGAGCAGTTTGCTGTCGAGTTTTTAAAAATCTACCACATGTAGAACAACCTAAGGCGTTCCGCGTGAATTGCTTGTGCGTTTTGCACCGTCAGAATCAGTTCGAATTTAAGCATTTTCGACCTAAGGATGATTTTTAACTTTTTGAGGAGACGAGAACCTGAGCGTTGGTTAGCAATTTTTTTCGAATTGTTTTTAACGGGAATATAAATGACTCAGACTTATCAGTATCAGTAACAAAGTGATCTTATTTATTATAGTATTACATTTATCCTTCTTCCTCTTTGTTTCTTCTATGAGCCAAAAAAGTAGAGAGACGATTGTCTTTGTTGAAAAAATACTGAGATACGAAGGAACATGCCATGTGTTGTACCATAGCCAATTGTATCATACATAACTTATACCAGTGAATGTAATAAATATGAAGTCCGTTAAATCTATATATAGGTGTTAATTATATTCGAGCACCTCTCACATTAAGTAGATTCTTCAGTTCTTTAAATAATGTGTAGGTTTTCTTGAAATCGTTTCAGAAATTGTTGCACATTTTTTATTATTACAAACATATCTTACATTTCTTCTTATAATAAGAATAATTTTTAATTATTGTTTTAATTGGGATTTTAATTTTTATGCATATATTCTAAAATATGAATCTTCATTATACTTTTAATTCCTTAGTGTCATTTTTTGAACACAAAATTAAAATTTTCTTCAATGTTCATAATTTGTGAATCATTTGAGAATTGACTATTTCATTTAACTGTTATGAGATTATAACCAAAATCATTTCGAATTATTCTTGTATTTTGATATATTCTAAAATATGAATATTCATTCAATTTTGGATATTTTAAGGTTTTTTTTCATCAATGTAAAATCCAAATTTAATCCGAAATTTACAATAAGTAGGAATAAATTGAGATTTTGCAAAATTTACCCGCCTATCTATTCAAATTTGAGAAATTTGATTGGCTACAGCTGGTTCCGGCTATACTATAAAAACACTGTGTTGACTGCAGTTGACTGATGTGACGTTTCAAAGTGTCAACGGTTTCAACATATTTTTTTGGTAAAAATGGATTTAGGGGATCATGAAGTGGAAATAATCCGGCAGGAAATTGTCAAAGTTCACCTAGAAGTGACAGCTTTAATACAGGTACAATTTAAATCTTGATAAGATGTTTTTCAAGAGATATCTCATTTTTCTAACCTCAATTTTCGCTCAGGAGGCGAATTTCGAAATCACAAAAAGCGTATAGAAAGTTGCAGAAATCATCGAAAATGAATTAAATAATGCTGTAATAACTATGTACTCTCCTTTTGAAATTGACAGCTAAAAAGCAATCAATCTTTAAGCATAGTTCCGCATTCAACAAAGAAAATAATCATGTTTATTTCATTTTTTGACTTTTTAGTATTTCAATGGAGTTTTATAGTTTTTGAACATTCAGAAAGTCATAAGCTTTACATTGTTCTTTAGTATGTAGCATTCTAATATTTCTTAAAACCATTCCATTTATTCATGTTACTAGCACAAATCTAACAACATATCAGTTTTATAAACAGGCTTGCTGCAAGACCTGGAAATGTCATGGAATTTTCTTATAGTTCTGAAAACCTGTATAAGTCATGGAATTTTAAAAAAATCACTGAAACTTTCATAGTCGCACGTATTTTAAAATCTTATAAATAATTTTAATACTTAGGTAGTTTTAAATTTGCGAAATATATTTTTTTTTTACCAAACAAAATTATTATTGTAATACCAGAATCTGTTCAAATTTTATAAAAATATTGGAATAAATTGTTTTGTAAAATTAGTCTGCGATTAATACGATGAATGGAATTGACGAATTGAATAGAATTGACTGGCTGTCCAAAAATTATACCTGGAATGTTTTCAGAAAAATAACCTTTCCCTAGAGCAGTCCTATTATGTAAAATATTGTCCTAAAGCAAATATATTCCCTGCAGTTATTTGTTTTATAAGTATCATAATAATAAGTACATAATTCGACTTTCTTCATCAATTGCATTATCTTTTTACAGGATATACAACAATGCACTGGTCCCCTAGAATTCTTAAATGAGTTAAATGCCGATGGTAGAGCGAAAATTGCAGCTTTAAGATCCAGCATTGATCGTCTCGCAGATTTAGGGGAACTAGAAGTCAATGAGAAGAAAAAGTCTGAATTGCTCACAGAAGTAGGAAACCATAGAAGTCAACTCACTTCAACAATGAAAGCTTTTCGGAAAGCAAATGTCGTGAGTTCCTGTGTTATTGATAAAATGGCAAGGATAGATTTACTCTCAACGTCCGAAGAGCAACAAAATGTTTTGCGAAAAAGAAAAGACAAAAAGGTTCTCGCAGACACGTCTTCTCAGCTTACAAATAAATTGTCTAGTATCTCTAGGCATCTTGCAGAAACAACGCAAAGAAGTGCCGACACTATAGAATCACTAAGTAATTTGAACAAATTAATTCTATTTATACCGATTGTATTACCAAATTTTTAACTTGGTCCTCTGATTTAAGTTACTTCATCTGAGAAGGTGACTGGAACTGGAAAAGAATTAGATGATCAAAGACAAGTCATTATTCAGTCTGGAAAACTCATAGGAAAATATGGTCGACGAGAAATCACAGACAAAGCTTTGCTGGCTCTGGCTTTTGCATTTTTCTTGGCTTGTGTGTTTTATATTCTTCAAAAAAGACTCAGGTAGGGAAGATTAATCTATCTTATTTTAAATTTAGGACCTTAATAGCTTTAAGTAGAAGGTGTTTGAAATTGATTTTGAATTATTCCCGATTGGAGACACTTAAACTTCGAGTTTCAAATAAAAATTAGTCACAAAAATATATACTTTTATTTACACCACAATATACACCGTTTAAAGTTATTCCAAGTGGTCTAGTTAATTTAATATTCTACCTTTACCACCACAAGTCGTCAAATATTGTTAGCTGGTCACAGACAAATTGATCCTGCAAGAAAAAAGTGAAATTAATTGATTACATTATAAATATTTGAGGTTTACTTACTATCAGGTGAAATAATATTTAATACATTTTTACAGCTGGTTATGAACTCCTCCTTGGATATCATTCCATCTCTGTCAAGGTCCATTTTCTCGAAGATTCGATTGACATGCCTATCAACAGCACGTTCGATGGAGCAGGTATTTTCTACCATTTCGTAAATCGCTGATACGATAGCCAACATCTCATGACGTGTAATGTGTCCGTCGTCATTCAAATCGTACAACCTGATTACGAAAGTAAGTTCAGGTAAATAATAAATATTCCACTGTTTTATATTTATATTCATGTTTGAACTTTGTAAAATTCATTTTCTCCATTTTATACACGTGGGGGGCATGTATTTGTTGTTTTTGTGAAGTATAATCTTATTTATTTAGTTAAATGGGTTTCTATGATTTTACTTTGATCGCTTACCTAAAAATCCAAGATAGTTTTTTATCAGTATCTCCTTTAACTATAGACGCTATTCCGTTGAGCAAATCACCAAATGTGATCAATCCATCCTTATTTTCGTCGAACGTATTAAAAACAATCTGAGCATATTTTCTTGAGTCCCCCAATGGAAATAATTTAGCATAAACTGGCCTGAGATTGCTTGTAGTCACCACACCTCCAGGACAGTGTTGTTTGAAAGCTCTATAGAACCTACGAATTTCATGTCTGGAAAATCCAGTTTGATACTCCAAAGATTCTAAACGCTCGGGAATAATATGAATCGGATGCTGCTGCACTTCGTCTTGCATTTCCTCTAAAATATATTTTTATATTGAACCATAGACTCAACATTTCCTCAGATTTATGTTTTAGATTATATTTTAGCAAACTAAAAGTTTCAAAATAACTACTAGAAGAAATAAAATAATTTTAGAAATAAATCAGGGATCCTTTCAAATTGTGCTTTCTACGACTATGATGTACAAAAGGAGACTTTTTTGGGGAAAGATTTGAACCTACCAGATATTTTCTGTATGCTCTGCTTAACTTTTGAAATGCTGTCTTTCATTTTCTGTGAAAAGCTAGAATGCTGGTGCTCCGAATCGTCGGTTTTGCCGAAACTTTCGATTTCCGACATCGAAATCTTTATGAATAAATTGATTTAATTAGAGTCAAAAACTTAATAAAACTGCGACTTTCATATTGACTTTTTTATTTAATTCACAAAATAAATTAGTCGCGAAAAGTTTTCTGATTGGATTAAATGATTTTTTTGAATTAAAATGTATATTTTTACATAGGTAGAGCCAGGTAGGGCAATTCTATTCAAGTTAGATGAAACTGAACCTAAAAACATTTTATAATAAACTATTATTAGATCCTCATACTTTCCAACTTCGAAATAGGCTCAAATTTAAAAAAAAATCATTTGTCAAATTTTTGTCTGTTAGAATAAATTGTTAAACTTGACGAACATTTTTTCAAAGCTCAAAGACAAATATTTAAATGCGAGCAATGATAATAAACGTTTATGATTTGTTCCTAGCAACAGTTTAAAAGATAAATAATCTAGACTGAAAAGCAAAGAAGTTTCAAAAGATAATATCAGAAAGGAGGGGCAAACTTGTTTAATCATAGAAGTTGCATTCGGTTCTTCTTTCAATTAATTCAGATTTTTCATTATTTTTATAACTAAAATTGTAATCATTTTCTAAATGCAAAACTATGTTATAATTGTATTAAAATGGAAATGAATCTTCCATGCGACTTATATTATTTATTTCAACAAATTAATTAATTTTGAAAAAAACTCTTACTGTTGGTTCCAACGATTCGATGAAGAATTTCTGTAGATTGATAAATCACCACTTTGACGTAGAGGTACCTCGAGACTAATCGCTCAATCAGTTCGTTTTCCCCGATTATTGTTGGACGGATGCATCCGTCAGCCGGATCTTTTCCTTCTTTCTCATTTAAAGCTTTCGCTTGGCAGACGTCCAAGTCATCAACGTGAAAAAATTGATGTTTTCTATGTCGAAGTCTCTGCGGATGCAGAAGGCTCACGCTTCCGAAACTTCCGCAATCGCGTACCGAGCGGAACTGACGAACTCTGACGAATGTGGAGCATGAAGATCCTTGCTTACCGGCCAAAGAGATCAACATCATGAGGACCGTTATCAAAATATTGAGATAATTGGCCAGGTGGCATGCTACGAAATTTGAATCACAGATACACTAAGTTCTGAAGATAGGTGATTCTTGAAATTGCTTCCATTAAATTTAAAATAGACTTGTTTTAAGCGGCCTTCCAATTCGGTAAGATACAGAATACATTTGAGCTGAAAAACATGTTTCTCTAAATGTAACAAATTATTTTCATCTTAAATTGTCCACCAATATTGTGTTTGAAAGTTTAAATGATACCAGTTTCTTCATTTTCCTATTCGTTCTTGAAAAATATTATTAATTTATTAAATAAAATTTTTGAAAATATGCAATTTCATTGTACAGAAACTGCTATACCTTGAATTGTAAAAAAAAATACTGTCCTCATTACACGCGAGAAGATTACCTGTAAAGTGAAACCGTAATACAATCTTCATGTAATCACTATATAGAAGCTTTTCACGGTGTTAAGATGGCCAATTAGGAAGACAACGTATTACTTGAAAATAATTGGTTATTACAACAGAATTTAGGTAGAATAAGTTAAATTAACAGGCTGTAAAAATTATAATCTCAGAATTATAATAATAATAATGATCATCATTATTATAATCTCAGAATACTCTGAGACCCTTTAAAGCAAACCCATAAATTTCACAGCTCCTATAAAAATTAGAATTCATAATATAAAAAAATTGTTGACTTTAATCTTTTTATACGCATAAATAAATACGAAAATCTACTTCATATGGGTCTAATCTTTTAGATATGCAAATAAAGAGTAACTTCTTTCTTTATGTGTATCCTTTGTTCAAAAGAACAAAGCTCTCTGCTTGCAGAATGTTTGTCATTCCCTGATCTTAATATCGTATTCATGTCCTGAGAATTGTACTCGCATATCAAATAGTGAACTCACTATAAAGCAATTTTGTGAATCACGTCTTGGATATTAAAACAAAGGCGTCTATGATAATAAATCATTCGCAAATTTTTAAGGCAGGGTTGCCACACTTTCTGGGAATCAGAAAAATATCAGGGAAACTTTTTGATCATGGAAAACTTAGGGAAATCTCATCAATATCAGGGAAAAATGGGTCCGCCAAAATTCTTTTAGATTAAATCTACGCTGTCCAGACATTTTTTTGGAGACCCTTCATATCTTGTAAAAGAGAAATTTTTACATTGGCATTTGGGTCTATACTTTTTATTTTTCATTCATCAATTCCCACGAACATCAATATTAAAAAAATATATATACATCTATGATAAATAATTGATGTTAAAACGTTTCATCTTGGGCTGATTCGTTGGACTCATCAGTAAGGCAATATGAACCGAACCTGCCTTAGAAGCAAAAAAATTTGTTAAATTATTCTAAAAATGAATTATTTCACAAAATATCGAATTGATATCAAATAATTGTAAGCAATGTATAAAAATATCATATCGAATATCGTAAGAAATTCATAATATTTTCATATATTTTTAGGTTCAGATGTTTGTAAACATAAATTTCAGAAATATGTAAAATGTATGTTTTGTATGGAAAATGTATGGAAAAAAAATCAGGGAAATTTTGCGTGAGTCAATTGTGTCAACCCTGTAAGGTATAATGATATTTATTACAATCTATTCGATAATAATTTCGAGTAATATTTTCCGATTGCTTACGATCACCTTCTTAAATTATATAGTAGAAGGAAATAAGATTGTCGAGAGAAAAGATAAAAGAGGATTATTACAGCAGAAAGTAATTTGAGCTAAGGTTAGTCATCCCCCTATCTAGGGTTGGTAAATCAGTCGCCCTCTATCTCAACTTATATTAGGGTTGAAGAGAAGGGTCCCCCCAATCGTAGGGTTCAATACAGATGATACTAGAGTTCGAAAAAATTGAGTGTGGAAAATTTCCTTTTGATCGAAGCAATCTCTACGTCGTGAGCAATCTTATTTTTCAAATCTAAATATTTACTAAAATTATTCGCTAAATATCAAAGCTGGAATAGAAAATGTGTTTCATTGCATTGGATTTTTTAGAAATAAATCTCACTCACACAAACATTAGGGAATAAAAAATAATATGGAAAATAAGTTACAATTTTACAAAACAGAAAACTTTGAGAAGAAAAAAGAATATGATGGAGATTGAGATTGAAATTGAGATAAATCTGAGCTAAAGACAATTTAATTTGAATACAGAATAATTTTGATAAATTATGTTTCGTTATATGTAATTTAAAAAATTCGATTAATTGTGGATATTTTTTCATCTCCGCTTTAAACACAAATACATTTTTTCAATACTTCTCAGATTTATAAACATCATCAATCCTAACAAAAATAATAAATTATTTTAATCTCCTCATTTTTATGTTCTTTTCCATTTGAATTGAAATTATATGTTTTTCACATTTTTGAATTGTTTCTAGATACTAGATCAAAAATTTTCAGCTTTGCATATCTTGAATTATTATATATTTACAGTTGCAGTTTACTGCAAATTAAATGTTTTTGAAATTCGAAACATTTGACGAAATTGGATTTCTTTCAAAAGATGTTAATCCGACTATCTTTTGAATATAAGAAAATTCTTCCATTTTGGCTGTTTTCGAATGTATGCATGATTCTTTTTCTTAACTCATTCGTAGATTTTATTACCTTTTTTCAAAAATATGAATTTTGTCTCTGCTAGCTATTTTACTCAAAAAAAGTTTGGATTGCATTCTTTCGATTTTTATTCAATTAGAATGGGGACGCCTCAAGCTGTCTTATTTAATAAATGGTTACATCTATTTATTTGAGCGCTTGGAATCATTTTCAGCCTAAAAACTCTACTTTAAAATTTACACGGTTCATATTCGAAATTGTTCAATGTTGAAAGTTTGTGCCTAAAAATGGTAAAATTAGACAGTTTCAAGTTGATAGAAGTTTTTTTCGCAATTTTCTTGGGCCTATCATTCAAATGAAAAAAGTCTAAAAGTTTTTAAATGTATCGAGTTAGATAGAAAATTGTTGAATTTTTTAACACATAATATTTCAAATTGTTCTATTTCGAAGACTTATATTTTGAAATTCTAACTTTCTAATTCCTAATTATTTCTAATGTCCATTTTAAAAACCTCGAGTATAATATCAACTGTTCAATATGACAAGTTTAAAACTTCAAAGTTGAGAATTCTTACGGTCACTTACGGCTTACAGTAACCACAATCATGGTTGGTTGAGTCAAAATAAAAATACTTCAAGTTTAATTATTTTTATTTTAAAAATGTAAAATTTGCATTTCTTCTCATCTGGAGATTGGTCAATTTTGTAGGCTTCGGATTTGGAAATATTTATTGCCAAATAGACTATTCATATCATATGCAAACATAAATTTTGAAAAAAAAATTCAAATTTGAAAACCTGCATCTCAAATTCTTCGGTTTGTCTCGAATTAAAAAATTCGAACAACCGAGGAAAAAATTGGAGAGCCAAAAAAACTGGGAAACGCCTAAAATTTACTTTCTGAGTGTCAAGTCACTTCGAGAAAATAGTTGAATTTCTAACAAAATATTTACGTTTTTACCAGAATTGTCGAATGTTTAACAAAATAAATTCTCAAACTACAGATGAATTTTCTACCAATTTTTCAAATTATCGTGCAAAAGAGATTACACTTCAATTGAAAACAAATGCAATTTCAACCATATAATTGAAATCTCAAGTCATAAAAACGAGGTTTCTGGAAAATAGTTGAATTCTCAAGAAAAAAATTCATTTCGAACTGAGAAAAATGAATTTGAATGAAAATGAATCAAATAGCTAAATTTTCGATAAAAAATATGAACTTTTTACCAAGAAGACCAATTTTATATCAAAAGACAAAATTCCAACAAAATACATAAATTTTCAAACAATAAACTGAATTTTATCTAGAAACTATGAGTATTCTACCAATAATAGAAGAGTGAAATTTCTAGTTTATAGAACTACTTTTTAACCAAAAGAACCAATTTTGAACTAGTTTTATTCAACAATGAAAACAATATGATTCTTCCACAAAATAGTTATGTCCTCAAACGAATGAGTGTATTTTCGACGAAGATGATAAATTTCCTGTCCAAAAACAGTTTGGATCTCAAGCAAGAAGTTGCATATTTCAGAAAATATTGAGTATTTAACCAGGATGAATAAAATTTCAACGATAAAGGTAATTCTTAATCAAGACAGATAAATTTTCAACTGGGGAAGATAGGTTTTTGAGCAAACAGAAACTAGTTCAATCAGCCGTTTCAAAAATTAATTTAGAGAAAAAAAAATATTTCTCACCAAATTCATTGAGAAAATACGAAATTTTGATTAAAAACATGCATTCTCTATCAAATAGTGAAATTTTTAATTTATGAAGGGTAAGTTTCGGAACAGAAATATAATAGTCAAATTGTCAGATGAAAATTCAATTTCCAATCAAATGGAAGATGAATTTTCAAGAAAATATTTACATTTCCAATCAGAAATGTAAATCTTGAAAAATGTATTCTGAGGAAATGGT
>WSXT02217756.1:0-17173 GCA_011762715.2 Neuroterus valhalla | reverse complement strand
GAAGTTCTTGTTTAGTTTTGCATAAGGAATTTGCACATACAAGGAATATGATGAGTTGAGGATCACCCTGTATATATATATGTATGTATGTACATATATATCTAATAATACATTTTTTTCTGTAGAATAATTTTTTCTTTATCTTTCACATTATAGATTGTAGCTGTGGAAAATTCCTTTAATGTAAAAAATAATAATATTTCTTGATCAGTAGAATAATTTGTTTTTGATGCAGGAAACCGTTTCGAACACAATGAACTGATGGTATTTGACATTTGTCCGCCTCTATACACTATGACTTTTGAGTCATCGAATCCAGGTTCCGGTTTGACAGTTCCAAGGTCCCCCGAACAGGATTTCTTCTTTTTACCATTCGTTTACCATTTACCATAGTCACACCTAACTAACAGTTATATCAAATAGACCTATAGAAAACGGCAAATTTCGTTTTCTTTATTTATGGCAAAAATGCTTGTAATTACGGATGTTTAGATACTCCTGTATAATGCTCTTTGATAAAACCAGCCTCATGTAGCACTAAAATTTAAATGAATTATCTCGTATCCACACCATTTACCGCAAACTCTAAGCAGTAAATTCGCAACGTAAATAATTGTTATCAATACTTTCTTTTACGGTACTACTTGTCTCATTAGGGTCGATTTTCCTAACACGAAGTTAAGTCTCATTGAATCTTATATTGCACACGATTTTATACTTTTATACCACGTTTTATCGCTAGTGCCTTCACTTTTTCGCAGAAGACAATTTAATGAAAGGAAAAGACGTGTTAGACACTTAAATATTTTTCCTTGTTTCCAAAGATGAAAGTAGCAAATATGTGAAGACTTCCTCTCGTTTTCACTCTTATAATGTGTTTGCTATCATGCATGAATCGGAATTGAATATCGAAGGAAGTGGTAGGTTGATGGAGGCCTCGGCTCTGTTGGTTACAGAGCGTGAAGTTTTCCTTTTCTTCCATCTTGAAGCTATTATACAAGCATTGTGAATACGCTAATTCATACAAATCACTGTAAATTCTGAGTTCTTAGAACTACCCATGCAGAAGATGCCTTTTTCAACCTTACTTTAAACACGCTCGTACCACCAGGCCCCGACCAGGTTGCCTGATTTGAAAATTTATTTAATGGCCCTGATAAGGTCCCACTAAGGCCCGGATGAGTTGCCCTTATTATTAGGTAAGGCAATCTGAATAATATCGTACTTAAGGTTCTTATAAGGTCTGAAAGAGACCCGCATAAGGACGTCTTTACTGATGATCAGGCGTATCTTTCTTCGTCACGAAAAACGAAGTCCCAAAACTAGATGTTAGAAATAAACCAAAATGGAATAAACAAAAATTGAACTTCAAATGCAAAGGTTGCATAGTTATAAAATGTTTCAGAAAACTCTTTTAACATAAGTTTTTCACCCTTTTCCTGGATGTTGAACGTATCCAAAATCAGTTCAAATTTTAAGTAGCATTACTACATATATTGTGTACACATTAGGGTGGTCCAAAAATGCATCACAAAATTTTTTTTTCAAATTTTTATGCAAAACGCCCGAAAATTTGTTCGAGTTCACAAAAAAATAAATGAATTTTTTTTGTTTTGAAAAAAAAAATATTCAGAGGTGCCGCAAGCCCCGTGAAGTATACATGTATTTCATAACAATATTCTCTTAGAATAATGCTACAAAGTTCTGGTTCTTTCTGAAATTTACAACTTTTTGTCCACTTTTCAATTGAAGTGGGTAATTATTCAATTCAATTTAGCAAAAAAAATTGTTAAAACAAATTGTGAATGTTTATTAGGATCTTCTCCCAGATTGATACTACATATTTGCGGTTTTTTCCTGAAATTTTGAACTTTTTATGACTTTCCAATAAGAGTAAAGTAATAATTATTTCATGTTAATAAAAAAGTTATTTAAACAAACTATTATCATTGCTAATAATATTTTCTTTGCCTAATGATAGAAACTTGCGTTTTTTTCCGGAATTTTGAACTTTTTGCCCACTTTTCACCTAAAGTGAGTCCATATTCAATTAAATTTAACAAAAATAATCGTTTAAACAAATTATTATTGTTAATACCTATCTCCTCCTTGACTAGTGCTAAAAAGTTGCGTTTTTTTCTAAACTATTAAGCTTTTTATCAACTTCTCAGTTAGTGTGGCACTAATTAATGCGAGTTAACAATTACTCTTATTTAAAAAATTTATTATTGTTCATGACCATTTTCTCTTAGATAAGTGCTAGAAATTTGTGGTTTTTCTGAGATGTTTAATTGTGCTCTACCTTTTTAGCTGTTAACAAATAATGAATAAACATTAGAGAGAATCATATTCCAAATAGTATTGCATTGTTTTATGTAAATTATTTTTGTTCTTTTCTCAATGTTCAAAAAAATTAATTAAGACAAAAAAGCTGGATTCATTCATTGAAATTTGAATTTCTAATTTTGTACTAAAATTATGAATTTTTAACGCAAAAATTGAATTTTTAAGAAGGTAGTTCAAATTTCAACCAAAGAGTCGAATTTTCGAACTAAAAATATAGATTTTTAATCGAGGATATAATGGTTGATATTTAAAAACAAAAAAATTTATTTTAAATAAAAAACAATCTAACATATCCAAAATAAAAATTAAATCAAATAATTGTAATTCAATCTGATAGAATTTCATTCAAATTCCATTCAGTGCAAAGTGTGACATTTCAGAAAAAACCACAACTTTTTTGCACTTATCTAAGAGAAAATGGTTATTAACAATAATAAATTGTTTAAATAAGCATGTTTCTTAATTCGCATTAATTATTACCTCACTAAGTGAAAAGTGGACTAAAAGCTTAAGAATTTAGAAAAAACCGCAACTTTTTAGCACTAATGTAAAAGAAGAAAGGCATAAACATTAACAATTTGTTTAAACGATTATTATTGTTGAATTAAATTAAATATTAACTCACTTCAAGTGAAAAGTGGACGAAAAGTTTAAAGTTCCAGAAAAAAAGCAAGTTTCTATCATTGAGCAAAGAAAATATTATTAGCAATGATGATGAATTGTTTTAACAATTATTTTTTTGAGCATGAACTAATTATAACTTTTTTCTAATTGAAAATTATTTCAGGAAGAAACCGCATTTATGTAGTATTAATCTAGAAGAAGATAGCTATAAACATTTACAATTTGTTCGAACAAATATTTTTGCTAAATTGAATTAAATAATTACCCACTTCAAGTAAAAAGTAAATAAAAGGTTGTAAATGTCAGAAAAAACCGCAACTTTGTAGCATTATTCTAAGAGAATATTGTTATGAATAATAACTAATTGTTTGAACAATTATTTTTGTTATCTTTAATTGATTATTACCTCGCTCTAACTGAAACGTTGAAAATAAGTGAGAAATTGCTAAAAACAATAATAAATTGTTTAAATATTTTGGATGAACATCTTATTATCAGTATAAAGTAGTATTTCATGTATTTGAAACAATTTGCGTTGAAAAACCGCAAAAAAAAACATAATTATCGCCAAAAACTCGAAAAACCCATTTTTTCACTTATGGGGGTTTTTTGGGACCCTAAAAACAGACTCATGCGGGTGATATTTGAAAAGCAATATCTCATTTGCATTCTGTAACCAATTGTGAAGAGAAATGTTGAATTTCGAACTCGATTCATCTAATATTGAGATTTCTGAATAAAATTGACAAAAACGTCTTTTTTTCTCATGGGAAATACGTATTAAATTTCACGGGGCTTGCGGTACCTCTAAAAATTTTTTTTTCATAACAAAAAAAATGCATTTATTTTTCTTGTGGATTCGAACAAATTTTCGGGCGTTTTGCATAAAAATTCGAAAAAAAATTTTTTGGACCACCCTAGTGCACATACATTCTATGCATGTGAGTATGATTTCTTATTGTTTGAAACACTCAAGTTCCGTATTTCTTTTGCTTAATTTAACCTTTTCTTGAAAAATCAAAAGTTTCGTAATATTTATTAGCATGTTCACTGGAGCCCAACGTGGGGCATGAACCCACGACCTTGAGATTAGGAGTCTCATGCTCTTCCATGCTCTATACATATTGTGCAGGATTGTTGCATTTGGGTTTATTATCCTGCATTGAGTGAGTTTTGCATTACATCCACTGGACCTAATTATTCTGTAACATCTTTCGATAAACATCTAAAAACTAAAAAAAGTCTTTGCGCGAAAAAATGAATTTCTTCATTGAAAATTGGAAACGTGACTCGTGAGATGAGGTGCATTAGAATTGAGAATTCTCGTGCAAATGCACGATGAGGTCACTCAGGAAGTCATTACCGATTTCCATGAGTCCTTGCCAGTTATAGACGTAACGGTTAATGCATTAGGAATCACTAGAGCGAAAGGGAAACACTCTTACTTTAAATTAGAATATTATGCAAGGCCAAAATGTTTACTCACATATTTCTAATCTTTTCAAAGGTACTATTCAAAATTTTCGTAGAACTGAAAATCTTTACGCAGGAAACATGAAATTTTGAAGGTATTTTGGAATAATCTATGTCGATTGCAAAGAGTTAAAGGTTTTCGGAAGTTTTGTAATATATTTTCATCACCCATCCAAGTACTAACCGCGCTCAACGCTGCTTGAGATCGGACGGGAACTTGTTTTTCAAGCGTGGCATAGCAAAAATGCGTAATTTGTAGCGTTATAAGTTTTAAAAATTACTTGAACAAAGGAGGAAATTTTCTACTTGAAAAGATTAGTTTTAAGAACAAAGAGACAAACTTTAGACGATCTAGTGAAACTTTCTACCAGGAAAGTTTTCTACTGAATATAGAAGAAATATTTTATCAAAAATGTTGAACATTCAAGCCGAAAAGACGAATTTAAAACTAGGAACAGTGCTTTTAAGTTCTCAATTTATAACGTTGATTTTTAACAAAAATGTTATAAATTATATATCTAAAATAATCGGATTCAATCAGGAGAGGCAAAATTTGAACCAAGCAGTTTTATTTTAAACAGAAACTAATAAATTTTGAATCAAAGAAAATAATTTTCCAAAAGAATAACATAATTTTCAGCTAGATAATAAATTTTTAACCAATATGATCAATTTTTTGATGAGAAAAAAAGAATCCTCAACATTCTCACCAGAATAGATTCAAATTTTGAATCCAATTCAACTAAAAGGAAAAATGTTTATAAGAAACATCATTCTTAAAGCAAATAGTTTAATTATAAACTCAGAAACTCAATTATTGATGGAGACAAAAGTTCAACAGGACAGTTTGATTTTAAAACAAGAAAGATTAATTTTCAACCCAAATAATACAAAAAAGTGACATACTTCGCCAAAACTGAACAGTATTTGGCAAAAAGAAAACATTTTTCACTAGGAAGGATGAACTTTCTAGCATTATATTGCTGATTTTGAAGTTTATAAATCCAGGAAATATTGATTTCTAACTAAAAATGTAATGGTGGATGTTCGAAGCAAAATAGATTCAATTTGAAGTCCAAAACAGATCAAATAAACTAAGAGGAGAAATTTTTTAAAAGGAACCTTAATTTTCAATCAAATAATTGAATTTCAATCTTGAAAACTAAATTAATGACTCGAGTATTGATGGGAGAAAATAATTTCCAATACGACAGTTAAATTTCAAAACAGAATAGATAAATTTTGAACCGGAGTAGTAAAAACAATGAAATGCTTGTCCAATACTAAACAGTTAAAAAAACATTTTCCACTAAGAAAGATGAATTTCCAACCTGTACAGGAATTGTTGAATTTTGTAGTAAAAAACATTCATTTTCAAACTCGGAAGAAAATCTCAACCAAAAAAAAAAAAAAAATTTTTGAACAAAGAAGTTTCATTGAACGATGTCAACGTTCAACTGAAATGATGAATCTTCAACCGAAAAAAATTACCTCTCAACAGCGAAGTTCCACTTTCAATCAAACAGTTGAATTTCCAACCGAAAGTCTGATAAATTTTCTACAAAATACATAAATTTAGAACCAAAAAGTGGGATTTTAAACCAAAAAGATGATTTTCAACCAAGGAAATAATTTTCGCGAAAGAAGACGAATTTTCAACCAAATACTAGAGTTTTGAATCAGAAGTCAATTTCCAAGGGAAATGTGAGAATTATATTGAAACCTGTACATATTTTAATTTTAAATAAAAAACTCTATAGTTCTATTTAAAAAAAAAAATTGACCAAAAGTGATGAATTTTCAAACTGAATGGATAAAAAACAAGAACAGATTGAAACGACTAAAATGGGAATCTTGGATTTAAATTCAATAATTAAGGTTTCATCTTTAATAAAAATTACATTTGCTCCATATAAAATACAAAGATTGTTATTCATCTTTTCAATATCAGTTTTGCCAAATATTTCACTTCCTTTCCAGACATATTTCTGACTTTTAGAGTCAATTTAAAACAATAAATAATATCCTTAACACACAATAGTGGTTTTTGGTACGAATAAAGATTCTCTGACGTACCAACGAGAAGGATTCTGGAAAGCCACTGATAACTGAAAAAATTGAAATCTCTCTAGATCCCTGGCATTCTTTAGGAATTAGTTGGAATTCCTTAGAATTTTTTCATGGGCCCTGAAATCTAAAAAAAAATTCTTAGAAATATTTTGAAATGTTCTTTAATCACCTCAAATCTCTTGAAATAGTTGTTTAATTCCGCAAAAATTCCTCTTCAAATATTACAAATCTTTCAAAACTCTCGAACTATTGTATGGTAAATTAAAATTTACAGATATTCGGTAGGATTTCTTGAAATCTTCAAAAATTCTTTACAGTCTTGAAATTATTGGAAATTGTTTGAAATACTATTACATCGATAAAGATATCTGAATAATCTGTGGAAGTCTTTTGAATCTCTTCCGATTCTTTGCAGTCTCTAGCAGTTATTTATTAAAAATCTGTTTATGTGAATGAGTAATTTTTCTAATTCAACTGAATAATTTTTATTCTCTTATCAAAGTATAAGATAATCTTAGATCTCTATTTGCAAGAACAATGAAATATCTCACCACCATAAGTTATATCAAATTCAATTAACAGTTGTGAACGAATTGGGAGTTAGCAGTGAATTCTATTTTGAAATTTCAAATGTACATATGATAAATTAAGCAGTTTCAAGTGATTTAAAAAGCCAATCAGGTTTTCCACAACAATATGTGCGAAATTTTCGAGTTACTTCGTTACACAAGATTTTTTTCTTACTTGCGACAACAATCGCGTGTTTAGTCTCTTGTGTGGTTGAAAAACCAGTTTTTGATTCTCAACGAAAAAAGATTAAATTTTGATTCCAAAACGACAAATTTTTCAGAAGAAAGTTGAATTTCCAAACTCTCAAGTTGAATTTATCATCCTAAAGGACGAATTTTTAATAAAACAGTAAAACTTTTGACAAGGAAAGATTACTTGAAGAAAGAAGGTTAATTTCCAGAATACTAAAAATGTATTTTTAACCACATACTCCAGTTTTTAAACAAAGATGATTAGTTATTCAACAAAAAAAAGTTGCATTATCACCAAAAATGTTGAATTTTCAAATCGCAAGGACGAATTTTTACAAAATAGTAGAATCTTTACCCACAACCGATCCAATTTCAACCAAATAGATAAACTTTCATCAGAAGGACGAAATATGAACAAAATACATCCAGTTTTCATTCTTTTTTTTCAATGTATAAGATTTGAAACAAAAATAATTGGTTTCAAATCTCATAATTTCCGTTTGAAACCTCAGAAATTGTACATCTTCTTCGAAATCTTATTTTTTTATGGGGGAAAAGAGCAATTGCCGTTAAAAATGTTAACATAACCATAAATAGTTAAGAAATTCCCTCTCTCTTTTAGAATCTGTATCGATGTTTCTGATGGAAACTATATTTTCCATTATTATAATACCAATATCCGGAAAGAACACTAAAATAATCCAAAGTTTTCAGAGGATGCTCGAATTTCTTCAAATGGCAATGATTTTTGTTGAAAAATATCAATTTCCTGTATGGAACGCCAATGATGTAACATGAAATTGTTAAAAAATCATGAATCTGCTCGAAATATTATAATTTTTTTTTTAATTAAAATTTTAATTATTTCAAACAGAAATATGGGTTTCAAATCTAATTGTTCTCGTAAGGAACATTCAAAAACCCGTAACTTGTTGAGGAATTTCGAATCTTCGAAATATGAAAGCACTGGAAAAACTTGAAATTGTTAAAAATTGACAATCTTGATGATGATTTTCGTTTGAAAATGCTAACTCTTTGTGAAAAAAATAACGCAACCTACTTTTAATTCAAGAAATCAATCCAGTGTAGCATAAGAAATTTTCGAATGCAGATGCTCCTTGTCGATTTTTTCCGTATCATAGATGATTTTACAAAATGGAATATTTCAAGTACTGGCACTTTCAAAATAAAGGAAAACCTTTTCTATACTTAATTCTCAATGCGAGCATTTTACGCGAGGAAGGCTAGAAGACATTTAGCCGACATGATACCAGATTAGGTTAGACAATTCAAGGAAGACAACCAATGAAAACTGAATCACGTGATCAGTGGCTATTCGCGCGCAATTCAAATCCGTCTCTTTCAAAGTTTGCCTGGCCTATGACTTTTTTCTTTCGTTTTTGAACATATAATTTATTTGGGGCCGAAATTGATCCTGTCCAGGGCCACAATAAGGGGCTTATTATAGAAGTAATTGCAATTGAAAGCTTTGCTGTTGAGGCCCCTTCACAAAGCTCAAATACTGATAGGGACTTATTAGTTAGGAAAGCAGATCTGGAAGACCTGAAGAAGTAACCATACAATATTTGAGGCAGGGAAACAAATATAAGATTTTCTTCTCTCTTCAACGTAAAATATCTCAATTTTCTTTTTGAAGGAAGAAATAAATGAATTTCTTTTCTTTTTTCAGGCATACATGAGGCCTGGAAAGACAACAGCAGTGCAGATTGCAAGAATTGCAGCTGTAACATTAATTACTATGACGGTGCTCTTAGGAACCTTCATCCTTGCAGCATCCTATATCGAAGCTCGAGCATCATGCACGCCAGAATCAATAGCAGCAATGCAGGCCAGATTACACATGCAAAAATTGCATGAAAACGATTACAATTCTCAATCCCAGGGAGAGTTTCTGAAGCACCTTCAGCCAGCAGCTCTTGTCCAGGTAAGGCTTTGCGAAATTAAAAAAAATACTACAGATTCGAATCGGAAGCAGATCTAATGGGAAATTCCATGTCCAGAAAACATTTTTTCTTCTTTTCTACAGAGACAATTATTATCTTAGAGCAGTTAAGCTTCCTATAATGATTCCGTAATGCTCTTTACGGAAATTATCATTATCTCTTGATCATTTCTTCGATAAAACGGATTTCCAGATTTCTTCGTATGTAAACGAGTTATTCCCGAGCATTTGAGAAAAAAACATCCACTTAATGGATGAGGTTAAAAAACAATCAATCGCGACGAATCACAATAGCAATAAATTATTTTGGATGCATGTGACTTTGGGGGCCGTCTATAAACTACTTTATCAAGTCAAAGCGTTTATTCGCGTTTCTAGAGAATTAAGGTTGTGAAACGCTTTAAATTCTTCAGATTTAAGTTTGAAATAAATTGCATTCTAAACAACAAACCTGAATTTTCCACCTAAAACTAATAATTCGCTACAGAAATGTTGAATTAACAACAAAAAACCTATTGAGGAAAGAATTTGAACCGTAGAAAAACTCAAAGTTGAGATTGAAAAATTACTTCTTATTTAATAAATAAACATATTTTAAACAAAATACGGAAGCGGACTAAGAGCTTTCGGGGGTCGGGGCGAAACTGGTGTGGGGATCCCTCAACTTTACTCTTGTAATAAAGTTATTTGTAACGAAGGGGAAAGAAATAATACTTGACGATACTCATTGAGCTATTGATTTATTGGACACAAAAACATGGCAGTTTTTCAATTAATAAAGATATTATTCCGTATCTTTGTCATGTTGTGGGGGCCCTCTAAATGTGGGGGCCCGAGGCGGACCGCCCCCCGCTTAGTCCGCTACTGACAAAATAGTTCAATTCACAACAAAGAAAAAATGAATTCTCATGTGAATAACACGGAATTGTAACAAATTACATGTATCCTCAATAAATTTGTTGAGCTTTAACGCCAAAAAGCGAACTATCTTCGAAAGAGTTGTATTTCCAAACCAAGAATATGATTTTTTTACGGAAAAATTCATTTTCTACTAAGAGTCCCAAAACTTGATTTTCAGATTTTTGATTATTCGGATAAAGAACTTTCTCCTCTATCACAATACAAAAAAACCTGCAAATCGATTTTTGGTGCTGTTAGGTCGATTTCTCCATGCCACGTCACATTTATTTTAACCAATTCTCCGAATTTTCTACCATCATACTTGGATTTTAAACAAAAAATATGTATTTTTAACGAAAAAGTTGATTTTCAAAGAAACAGTTCAATTTTCACTAAATTATTACATTTTTAAGCCAAGAATACGATAACCAAACAGCTAAAAACCGGAGTAGTTGAGTTTTCAACCAAACAAGATAAATTCTTAATAAAACATGTGATAGTTGATATTTTAACCATGCAAGATTAAAAATTCCAATCTGGATTTCCAGCTTAAATGGCGGATCATTGAAAAAATAGAAGTTATCATTAAAAGAGTTCAACAATCTACAAATATAGTTGCATTTTTGAACAAAAAGCTGAATTGTCTAACCAAAGAGGATGAATTTCCAACCATGAAGATGTAATTTCTAACAAAAAGACAAATTTCTACCAAAACACTTGGATTTCTAACTGAAAGAAATAAATTCCTTATCAAAGAGATTACATTTCTACCAGAAAAGAAATAGTTATTTTGACAATAAAAAAAAATCAGTTCTCAACTAAGAAAATGTATTTTCAACAGAATATTAAAATTTCTAACCACGTAGATATACTTTAAACCAAGAATGATTAACCTTCAAGAAAAATTTACAAAAAAAAAAGAGTTGATTATTCAAAGAAATGATTGAATTTTTAACCAATGATATAATTTTTAACCCATAGAATGTATTTCCTACAAAAAAGGAAGAATCATTAAAAATGTACATGAATTTCCAACCAATTAAATGAATTTTGAATGAGAACCAAAATAGGAACCAATTTTATACACGGTAGTAAAAGTTTCAAGTTGAGAGATGTTTAGACGAATTAAATGAACTATATATTTTTTTATTACATTGAACAATGAGTAATTGTTGTTTAAAATTTGACAAACAAATTCATTATTTGGCCATGTTTTAGTTGATAAATTTAGTTTCTCTAACACAATCAATTGAATGTGTTTGATCGATGGGCCTTCACTGTGATATTTTGCTGCTAGACAACCATTGACAATTTTTGAATAAATATAATAAACAAATTACTCTGAGGCCATGTTCAATAGGAGAAATGTATTGTTTTTTTGTGGAACGCGATTTTATTTTGAACAACACAAACGAACGGAGAGTTCTTGAAACATTTTTGACAATTTCGACTAACTTTGGTAATTAATCGAAAGAATAATAAACATGTCCTGCTGGATTGATATGTCGGAAGTTGATTAATGAGAAAAGAATTCCTTACACTGAAAATAAAAACATTAGGCATTTGTTAATTATTTGATTCAAACAAATGACATTACGTGTCTGAAATCTAAGAATCGTAAAAAAAGCTATAAGTAGGTAAGATATTTGTTGTTCTTTCTGTTGAAAAAACGAAACAAATCTGTTTGAAAATGACGAATTTATGCATTTGTTTACATAGTTTGTTTAAATAAACAACAAATAACACCTGAAGAAGCTGTATATCATCTTTACTAAGAATATAACTTTTGTTGATTGATTTGTTTATAAAAATTGGTAACAATTTTTCAAATATCCAATAATACCAGACATCATTCGAGACAAGTTTTCCCACTTATATTGTATACTATCGCATAAATTGGATAATTCCCATAAAATGGCATCCTTAACCCTCTACCGCCCACAGTAACATGTATGTAACATTTGGCAGCCTTGAAGTTTTTGAAGTATAACTTTGAGACGAATGGCATTCTTTTATTGCACCGATTTACGTCTTAGTCAGAATGGTTGTCGTTATAACCTTGTACATTGTATAGCACTTTACCTAAATAATAACATGCTTCAAAATTTCTTAAATCAGAAAACAAATTTTTTAAGGGCGGTAGAGGGTTAAAACTTTATATAATAAAATTTTTTTTCAAATATTCATTGGTAATTTAAAAGAAAATTACCGCATTCTTCGAGACTGTGCCTCGAAATCTTTATTAGAAATTCCATTAGATTTAATTTGAAAAAAAGAAAATCTAAATCGGTCAAGTGGCTTTCGTACAGTCAATCTGTCAAATTTTGAGGAAAAAAATACCACGGAACATTTTTTTGCGGGAATCGCTAGAAAGCATTCAAAAAGCTGAACCTGAAAAATGCAAGATCGTTCAGGGGCGGGTTTTTGAGAGAAGTCAAAAAGTTTTCGGATTTGATATATCTCGGAAATGGTAGGTTTTTGAGAAAATTTGTAACAACAACAAATGTTGGAGACAATATTTTCTAGAACTTTTTTCATTGGGTCGATATGCTGCGATGAAAATTGAAATTAATAGATGGCGCTAAAGTACAAAAAAAAGCGTTTTCTCACTTTTTGTCACAGAAAAAAAATTTGTATCGCAAAACTGCCAATGGAAAAGTTGTTTGACTCAAAAAACCTACAAAATTTATTCGAAAACTTTTCTTGTCTGACTTACCGTTCACGAGTTATAGCGTGACAAACAAGTCACCGTAGATCTCTCATTGTTTCCGACGAGGGCAACATCAGTGTGGGTAAATAATAAAACATTACTTCGCACTGAATAAATAATGTTTTCGTGAGTAGGACTTTCAAATTATTCCTAATTATGATTAATTGTTATTAATTGCTATTTTTTTCCAAAACTATGCTGATCTCAGTATTGCACGTGATTTAGGAAGGTTTTTAAAATTTTGTATCAAACGAGCTGTAAAAAAATGTGCTAATAATTGTTGTTGAGCATGCAACATGGAAAATACGTGTGAGTGTTCATTATTTCACAGAATCTTGGCTTGGTAAAAAGAAAAAATGCTTCGTCCATGCTAATTTGTATTTTATTACAAAACCAAACAGTTATTTGACAATATCAATTTTGTAGGTTTTTTTTGAGACGAACAATTTTCTCATTGACAGTTTTGCGCTAGCAGTTTTTTTTCTGTGACAAAAAACGAGAAAACGCTTTTTTTTTGTACTCCAGCGCCATATATTAATTGTACTTTTCATTGAAGCATTTCGTCTCAATAAGAAAAGTGGTAGAAAACATTGCCCCCAACATTTTTTGTTCTTTCGAATTTTCCCAAAAACCTACCATTTCTGAGATATATCAAATCTGAAAACTTTTTGAGTTTCCTCAAAAACCCGCACCTGAACGATCCCGCATTTTTTAAGTTAAGCTTTTTGAATGCTCTTCTAGCGATTCCCGCAGAAAAAGTTTTATTGTATTTTTTTCCAAAAAACGGACTGCAGCCCCCTGCAGAGAAAACTAGGAGCATTAGTTTTGAGTTCTTTCTTAAATTCATGCCTCGATTTCACTAGCAATCAAAACTGTTTCGTCGACTTAAGTCGGAAACAACTGTTCTTAATTTCATAAAAACTGTTTGCTGACACGGTCACTTAAAAGCGTAGACTCTGTGATACGTTAATAAGACTGGTCATTGTTGAGCAACTATACAGTTTTTTTCTTGTTATTTTCTCTTAAGCCTAATGATTTCTTCAAAAGACTTGTCGCATCTAATTTTATTTTCTAGATTCATGAGGAAATCGTTGCTACTTTGTACAATGTTGAGCTAATCAGAGCACATCGATTCTAGATAGTAGTGGGACAAGGACAATAATTTATTTATTAATATTGATTCGCGGCAGAATGATGTCTTTTTTGCAGAGAATCATTAATTCATGAGTGTAAATGAACTGCAGAAGATCAAATCTCTCTTGCAACTCGAAAAAAGGGGTAAAAATGTAAACAGTGAAAGGAGCAAGTAGGGGGAAACTCCCTACAGTGGATATAGCTTCATACAGTGCATATTTGTAAATAAAAGAAAAATGCCGAGAGTAAACTTAATTCACAGATTTCGTATAATTACTAATGATAAGAATGCATATTCAAACGGAATTTTATGCCCTTATTATTAAAATAACAAAAATAAAAATATTCCTAGAAAAATTTCGTTAAATAATATATGTTCCTTGGTCATTAAGCTCTCAATCATAGAATAGAATCATATATTATAACTCTTTTCTGTTTGTTTTAAAAGTAGCGTAGGTATAAAATATGCTCTATCGAAACGCATCAGTCAGATAGGTGTTTCGGAAATTGAAGGAACCCTTAATCTAAAATACCAAACCATAAAATTAATTTATTTATGACAAAAGAAATTTTAATCAATTTTTTGTCAAAAACTTTGGAAAAAAATTGTTTCTCAAGTTCACAAGAATTATTGACACTAAAAATTCAAAATTGTATTTAAAATTGAAGGAACCTTCGATCTAAAATATGAAACCATGAAATTAATTTGTTGATCACAAACGGAAATTTTAATCAATTTATTGTCAAAAACTTTGAAAAAAAAATATGGTCTCTCAAGTTCTCACAAATTACTGACACTAAACATTCAAGACTGTGTTTCAAAAATTGAAGGAATCCTTATTCGAAAATAGCAAACCATAAAATTAATTTATCAATAACAAACGGAAATTTTAATCAATTTTTTGTCAAAAACTTTGGAAAAAATTTGTTTCTCGAATTCTCATGAAATATTGACACTAAAAATTCAAAATTGTATTTCAAAAATTAAAGGAACCTTTGATCTAGAACAGTAATCCATAAAATTAATTTATTAATAACAAAGAGGAATTCGAATCAAATTTTTGTAAAAAATGTTGGGGGAAAAATTTGTTTCTCAAATTCTGACGAATTGTTGTCACTAAAAATTCAAAATTGTGTTTCAAAAATTGGAGGAACTCGCAATCCAGAATACCAAAGCTCAAAATTAATTTACTTATGACAAACGGAAATCTTAATCAATTTTTTGTCAAAAACTTTGTAAAAAAAATTGTTCCTCTAGTTCTCACGGACTATTGACACTAAAAATTCAAAATTGTATTTCAAAAATTCAAGGAACCTTTGATCTGAAATATCAAACCATAAAATTAATTTCTTGATAACAAGCATAAACTCAAATCAATTTTTTATAAAAAATGTTGGAAAAGAAATTTGTTCCTCAAATTCTCACGAATGATTGACACTAAAAATTCGAAATTGTGTTTGTGTTTCAAAAATCAGAGGGACCTTAGATCTTAAAACAAGGGGCGATAGAATTAAATTAATAATATAACTGTTTCAAACATAACCTCAGCACGTCAACTGCAATGTTAACACTACTTGTGAATTTGATACACAATTGGGGGTTCAAATTTCCATCAAGGTACGTAACTTAGCATAACTGCATCATGTGAAACTTTTAAAAGTTATTTTGTCACTTGTGAAACAATAAACAACATTGAAAACATACGGCAAATTTGTAAACAACTCGTCACTTGAGTTTTCGACCCTGGCCTACAAATTGCCCAAACGCATGCGCGAGCGTCCATGTTAATGCGCAAATTTCAAAAATCCTCCTGTTGAACATCTTTCTGAGTGCAGCCGTGGGAAGGGGGAGGCATTATTCATATACATTTCAACATGCAACAACCCTATGACCGGTATGAGATGGACCTTACTGTAGAATGAATGTAACGTGAGATCTAACCGCAGCCGCGTGGCGGCGCTGTCTGTACTTTTCGGCCGAGAATCATTCTATAGTATAGAGAAAATTCAAATGTGATTTATTTCAATTATTAGAACACTTTTTATTGCATATATTTATCTTGGGCCAATATTTTGTAATATTCTAAATGTCCAATAAATTAATAGGTATTAATAAAAAGTGAAAAAAACATTATTTTTATGACTAGTATTATACGAATACGCTTCTCACAGGATACATTTAATAATTCTACATTACATTTTTTTGAAATAATTGAGAAAATAATCATTTCTGTATGTTCGGACTATCATCAATTCGATTATCAATTTTGAGTCGGCTAAAAAAATCTCATAGAGGACATAGAGCAACAAATTTGCGAAAGGTTTATCTTGTAATGGAAAAAATGAAAATATTTTCTCTCAAAAAGTATAGATATATTGAATTTTTTTCAAATTATAGGCAAAAGGAACGTGACATTCTTCAAAACAAATGATAAGGTCTCTTTTAATTCATAAGAATAAAGCGGTCATTTCTCGTAAAAATTTTAAGTGTCTAGGCAAATCAAGTAATTCCCGGTTTTCTAATTAAATTCCCGGTCATCTCCCTGTTTTTTTCCAGTCCATAAAATTCCCTGTACTTTTCCGGTTTTCCGGTTAAGTCATCATCCTGTTAATATTGCAGAAGTTGAAAAAAATAAGAATATTTACTGTTTTAATAACAGACCTATCCTTTTCAAGTGTCGGATGTTCCGTAAGAAGATTCTCAAGGTTGATGTGTTTTATGTAAATCACATAACCTTGCTTCAGTTCAAAATTAGCTTTGAGAATAGCTTGTTGCTAGATTTTAATAACTTCTTCATCACTACACTGAGAAAACTGTTTTGCTTGACTGACAAAATTTTTGTTGGCTCAACAAAATAATTTTGTTGCTCTTCGTGCAACAAAACACTTTTGTTGGGCTAACCAAATTTTTTTGTTGGAACTTTTTGTTGGCTAAACAAAACTGTTTTGTTGTCCCAAAAAAATTTTCTTGTTGAGGCAATGAAATTATTTTGCTGCCTAAATTAAATATTTTTTTGGCTCACCAAAATTTGTTGGTTTACACAACAAAATACTTTTGCAGGCCTAACCAAATAATTTTTTTATCTGGAATAAAATCTTTTGATGTCCTAACAACATAGTTTTGTCATCGCAGATAAATATTTTCTGGTTAAAAAACACATTCCTTGCACTCTCAGAACCTGAGCCAGGCTT
>WSXT02217755.1:12089-32365 GCA_011762715.2 Neuroterus valhalla | reverse complement strand
TACGTATCGTCAGTTAAAAGGTCTTTGATTTTGTCGTCGTAATCTGCTTTATTCATTACTACTGTAGTGTTTCTTTTGTCCGCAGGTAATACTATGATGTATTTGTTCTGGTTGAGTTCTTTGATTGCTGTGCTTTCTTTTTTCGTCAAGTTTGAGGAGGGAAGTCGAGGCTGAAACATTTCACGCAATCAGCACTAGCTGAGCATCACATCGAAATAGGACATAGTATTTCATTTGACAAAGCGACCATCATCGCAAAAACAAACAAAATGTTTCCAAGAAGACATAGAGAAGCAATCGAAATCCTTGAACACCCTAACAACATGAATAGAGACAATGGATACCATACCAATCCGATTTGGCTTTCCGTCCTCCCGGTTTTTTACAAAAGAATTGATTGGCCAATCAGATTCGACCAATCCTCACAGTGGGGTCATTGACCAATCACAGGCATCGTCGAGAGCATATATAATATAGCGTCACAACCTGAAACCTCAGTTTTAGGCCAGTCTTGAAGATGCGAGCTGTGATGTTCGCGAAACGTCGACAAAATTTGTAGTTCGTACACGATCGAAACCCGAAACAACTTCATTTTCAACGCAATGTTTCTTACCATGATTTGACTTCGGATTGGATTTTAAACAATGATCATTCGACTACGTATCGCAGGTAAATTGAATTTGTAGCTCATATTCTTTTTTGTTTTATATTCTTTTTGTTTTAAATTAGAAAAAAAAAGTTTTCCATTTCGAATTTCGTAGATTGTTATTCTGAAGAAGGCCCGCAGTTCTCAATATACATTGAGGTTGAGCAAAGAGAAGTAATCTTGTGCTAAACAAAATTATATTAACACATCTGTAGAAGACTGAAAAAATATTACACGGGACCCTTAAATAAGGTTCCTTATCCTGAAAACAGCAAGAGGTGTTGCAAACGCTGCGGAGTTTATCAGATACGTACCCAACAATAGGGCCAATCAATACTCGCGTTTATATTTCGTATTAATTGCTCAATTCGAGCAGAAAATTTTCTCCTCATAATTTATTAATTTTCTCTATAAGAGAAGGTCTATCCTCCACGAAAACAAAAATCTTCATTTGTATGAAATACAGAAAACACTCAAAATGCCTGATGCGGCCCCTTATGTTTCCCTTGGCTTTAGCAAGAGGTTATTAAAGGCATTTCTCGGAATCGTAGTTTTTGGAGAGCCTCTTGTACATTTTCTGAACCGCTCAATTTCTTGTACTCAACTCGAAACTTGTTGAAAATGGAAAATTCATGATGCTCCTAATAGCATAAACGATTATTCGAAGTTCAAGCCGTTTTAAATTTTCGAGCAGATTTGCCAGTTAACTCTATTTAGTTCATTGGTGGCTTACTTTTTTGGAGGAACGATTCTTAAGGACTTTAATGTATCTATTTTCTGAGAAAAACGTACTGTCTATGTGTTATACGAGTGTGTTCGTGTCCATAGAGAGCGGAGGGGGGTGCAAATGGTCGTATTAGTTGAATCCTTTGAGCGGAGTTACAAACATTGGCGAGTTTACATACGATGAAAGGGAAAAAGGAAGTTTTTGAACTCAGGTAATATTATATCTTCTGCACTTGATTTGAAAATCCAAATTCTTGAGACTTTTAATTGGGTTTCCTATTGGTTCAAAAATTATGACGAACTTTTTCGAACTAGGAAAGACATAGACGGGTTGACCACAGAGGGCGTTTTGAACGAATACGTTCATCTTCTCCTCATGTAGCGCCATTTCATTTACTTCGAGTAAACTGCTTGAAACCTGAATGGTTCCTTTGTTCATTCTCTTCACCTGTTGCATCGTCCAAAGATATCCTGGGAAACCTATTTTCACGGCTCGTAAGTAAGTTTAAAAAAGTTTCAATTTTTCTATCCCAAGCTCTCTGTAAGCCATATTAATTCCAAACAATCGACCTGCTAGATTAAGTATACCTTAGAGTATTTTAGCCTTCAAGGATTTCAGATTATGTTTTTAGCAACAACAAAATTCCATAATTTTTATTGAATTTAGATTTCAAAATTATTCACTGCGATAAAGGGATACAATGCGCCCCGCATGTATGTACAACTCACTCTGATGCTCGGGCGAGTTAAACCATTTTCCGCATCATCTAATTTTGCTTTTACAAACTCGGTTATCAAATTAAACTATTGACACTTGTGGTTGTACAAGTATCGCGCCTCACGCATTCAAGGTCCCTCCTCCCTTCACCCTTCTTCCACCACTAGGTAGTGATGTCAAGAGGAAAAGGTGGTTCGTCTCTCAAATTATTTCCTTATCTTCTTTCTGGAAAAATATCACTCTGCCGCAATAGTACCCACATTTGTTGCTTGAAAGCTTAGTCTCAGCGAGCCGCCAAAATCACTCAAAAGACGGTCGAATCGACGGTTATTAAATGCTTCAGGCATCAAGAATTATCATTTTTTTAAACAATATAAGAGCATAATTGTCTGATGCAAGCTAAAGACATATTCATATTGCACTCAATCACAATTCGTCCAAGATGGTAGAGAAGTTTTGTTGCTTCAATTTTTTCATATTTTATGTGGTTTCTCTAGAGACCGAATTTCTTAATGTTTTATTTTATTTCTTACAATTGAAACTGAAAATACACATACAATGGTAAAAATGATAACAAATTTATGGATATCTTCCGGCTGAACAACTTTTTTCTATCAATCTTCTATCTTAGCCTTCGTTATTCTTTCAAAAATGTCATTTTTTTAGTTATTTTTCCTGATTGAAATGAAAACTATATGTCTTGTAAACAGATTGGAAACACATTGAAAGATATTTTTCTGGTTATAAACTTGTGTCATTTGTTTTTTCTAGAACTTGTGTCCATTGTCCAAATTGAATTTTTTCATTTTGAATATGGTTTTTTATGGATAAAGCAAAAACTACATGTCCTATCAAAAATAAGACAGAATAAAATTTGTAGATCTTTTTTTAGTTCACAATTTGGTCCATTCATATTCTTCCATCCCTTGCATAGTTGGAGCAAAAAATAAAACTTCCTATTTTTCATTATCTTGCGTGCGATCGAAAATTATTTTTTCATAAGAAAAAATCATTTTCAAAATTCTGCCCGCTGCGCGGGCACATTTTCATCGCGCGCTTCACGCGCAGCTCGCTTCGCTCCCAAGTTTTAGCGCGCCTACGGCACGCGTTTTTCGGATCTCGTGCTTGTCGCAGATTATAAACCTAACTCAGGCTTCGCGTTCGGTTTTGGATATACCTCGCGCTACGCGCTTGGTCTTTGTACTTACCTACAATTATGTATAGAGCTTTTGAAACTCAAAATTGGAATGTCGGCTGCTGTATTAGCTGATTGTGAATTCTCTTTTGCTGAAGCTTCTCCGAATTTAAGGAATACATTCTCATCGCGTTTCTCGTGCTGCGAACTCGATCAAAATCTGTCTGAAACGCGAACTTTTCCATATTACCTTTAACTCTAATGCGTCAGATGTATATTATATTAATTTATATACCTCGTCCCTTGTTTTGTTTTAAAAAAAATTAGTCTATTTCTGATATTATTATAATTACAATTAAAACGAAAAATACGCATCCGATCAAAGAAGAACAGTCTTTCTTTTCAAACTTTTCTTTGTATCTCGTTAAAATTTGCTAGAAACTGGACCTTTATTTTAAATGTTGTTTTTTTGCATTAAAACCAAAACTATACAGCTCACAAGGAGAAAATGTTACAACTCTGAAAAATTGTTTTCCAACAAAAAAGATAATTTGGATAAATTGTTCCTTTTTTTACGTGCTACAAGAAGCCATACTTACAATTTTTGAGTCTTGGAGAAAAAAGTACCAAAATGCTTCCCGCTATAATTTTGCGTCCAAAATGAATGGGTAATAAACTTGACCTGTCTTTTTTGTCCCTGGGAACGTGTGCAAAAGTACGATCGAATATGATTATCTATTCGGAAGTTGTCGAGTTCACAGATCATTAGATTCTCATCATAATAGAAGGTATTGGTTTTATGTGAAAGTCGACTTTCGCAACATTCTTGAAATTTCCACGTTTTGAGACCTCCTGATTTAAAAAAATTAGTTTTTACGTTCATGTCTGTCTCTGTTGTCGTTTTCGTCGTTGTCGTCGTTGTCGTTGGTGTCTGTATACTCGATAACTTCTGAAAGAATGATCATATTGGATTGTGCTTTGGCACACTTTTTTAAAACAGGAAAAAAAGACAAGTTCGTTAACCAGCTATTTTGGATGAAAAATCAAAGAGAGGGAGAGCATTTTGAACAATCTTTTGAACTTTTTTTCCAAGAATCAAAAATCATAAGCACAATTTCTTGTAGTACCTAAAAAGTGGAAAAGTTTCTCCTCATCTTTTTTCCGATGAAAATAAAATTGTCAGAGTTATGGTATTCTCAAAATTCAAAAATATAGAAGAAAATGAGAAATTTTAGCCAAATAATGTAAGATTGAAAAGAAAACCAGAGAGGAAAAATGTTTCTTCTTGGGATCCTTACAAGATCATTAATGCAACTTTTTAATCTTTTTAAAAAAATCGAAAATTCAAATTTTGGTCGCACAAACAATAATGAAAAATAGAAAAATTCATTTTTTGGTCAAACTATGATAGGTACGGGAAAACATAGATGAACTGAAATTGTTCACCAAAAAAGATCTATAACGTTGATAAAATTAACTCGTTGATAGGACGAATAGTTTTGGCTTCATTTATAGCAAAAAAAAAAATATAAAAAATTTAAAAAACGAACTTTTGGACAATCGACACAAGCTTAGGAAAAATCAAATAGATGCAAGTTCTTTACCAGGAAAATGTCTTTCAATTTGTTATCAACTTTTTCATCAGGATATGTATTTTTCATTTCAATCAGGAAAAATTACTTTAAAAATAAAATAATAAAATTTTTGATAAAATAACTAAGGCTAACACAGAAGATTGATAGACAAAAGTTATTCACCCGAAAAATATCTGTGAATTTGCTATAATTTTTCCTATTGGACGCGTAGTCTTTCTTTCAATCGAGTGCGCAGCACAAGACACGCAATTAGAATGTATTCGTTAGAGCCGGAGAAGCTTTAGCAAAAGAGAATTCAAACTCTTCGAATCAATGAAGTCGACATTTTGTTTTTGAGTGTCACAAGCTCTATATACAACTGTAGGGAGGTACAGAGGCCGAGCGCGTAGCGCGTGAAAAATTCATGATCAAGCGCGGAGTGTGAGGTGTGATTACGATCGAGCGCGAAGAAAGCGTTTTTATCATTTTTGAGTCTTGGAAATTTTTTTTTTTTCAAAATGCTCCTCCTTTTTCATTTTTATTCAAAAAAATCTGGTTAATGAACTCGACTTCTGCCTCTGTTCCCTAAAAATTAGTTCCAAGCCACGCTCGAATATGATCATTCTTTCGAAAGTTATCGAGTTCACAGATTATTTTTTATTATTTTTTGTGCAATGAAAATTGGAATTTTTCATTTTTCGAGAAAATTCAAAAAGATGTATTTACGATCGTGTCGGGCTCCCAAGAAGAAAGATTCTTTCTCTGACTTGTTTTTCAATCTTGAGTTATTTGGCTAAAAATTTTTTTTTATATTTGTGAATTTTGAAAATCCCAGAACTCTGGCAATTTTGTTTCTAACAAAAAAATTCATTCGGACACATTGTTCCTTTTTTTACAGCCTACAAGTAGCCATAGTCATAATTTTTGTGTCTTGGAAAAAATTGTCTCAAAAATTCTCAAAATGCTCGAACTTTTTGAATTTTCATCCGAAATAGCTGGCTAATGAACTTGATCTTCAGTTTTGTGACACTGAAAGAGTGTACCTAAGGCTAATCTAGTAGATAAGTTTTCTCAGAAGTCATCGTGCTACAGTATACATACAAACATACATACATACATACATACATACATACATACATACATACATACATACATACATACACATTCGTAAAACCTGTTTTACGGGTTCAAGGGGTCTCAAAATGTGGAAATTGGACAAAAACGGGAAGGGGAGTCAATTTTACCAAAAATCTAATATCTCTCCTAATGAGAATGTGGAAAGGAAACCGAGAATTTCAAAAAAATTCTCTTTTGGATGTAAACCTACAAAGTTTTTTCTGCACAGTTTAAACGATTCGAATACTTTGATTATTTCCACTTTGCTGTATTGCTCAATTCTTACACCTATTAAAGGTTTACTAAATAAAGATTTAACAACCTTCAATTGAAGTTTATTTTTCTGTCGGATAATAAGGATAGAATCACGGGTTTGTGTTCACGTTACTGAATTTTACTTTATAACAGACTGGCATGAATGATTTCAAATTGTAGAATACAATGGTTTGCTTAGTGACGTCAGCCTTCCGCGAGAGGAGCACTGTAGATAAATTTTGTTCGAAATTTAAGATACTAAAGTGTGGAGCAATGGTTATAAACAATCATTTTTTTCAAACAGAAAATTTGTTTTTAAATTCAGATATTTAGGGCTTGGATTCTCAATAAATGTATTTGAAAGTCAATACATTTCTACATTAGTTCCAGCTAATTGAATTGAAAATTGAAGCACTTGTGTGTATGCATATTTACATGCATCCATTTCAATATTCCATACATTTGTCCCAAATGTAATTCCTAATGAATTTATCAACAATAGATTTTGTTCTATCTAAATCCTATTCAAATATTGTTACCGCTCGTAATATTTCATTTTCAACCTTTAAAAAAAAATTTTTTAACAGTTTCTTAATATTTGTCAGAAATGAACAGTTTTTGAAAAAAAGCTATTATAAACGAAGTATTCGCAATTGAAGCCGTAAAGAGTTAAAATTTAAGAGTGCTAAGTTCAAAATTCAATCTCTCGTTTCAGGAAATTCCTCCTTTTCAGACCAACCGAATGGTTATGTCTGAAATGAAACATGCAGTGAAAACTTCATAAAAACAATAATTAATGAATTATTTATCATATTTTTAGAGAACTCGTCAAATCTGCATTTGCGAAGGAAACGTATGATAAATCCCGCGCCACAAGGACAGCACAATGCCGCTGAAATTCATAACCACATTGTAAGAGTGCTTGAAGATCAATTAATCATGTGTGCAGGTGTTATAGCTACTCCTCGACATATTATAACTCTCGAAGAGTGTGCTGGTAGAGACGGAGATGGTATCTCATACGCAGTTCACAGTGCTGTAGCAGGTCCTCCTCCATTCAATTTCGATGTATTAGGAAGAATGTTCTATGGGAAGATTGCCGTGCTTTTGCTTAATCAAAGTATTCCTATAGTTCATCCGTCACTGAATCGTCCAATAAAACTTACAAACAGAGTTATGGCGCCAGGAGACATACCGTCTGTTATCAGATGGGATCACTATGGTTGCCAACAGACAGTTACAAATGTACGATTGCAAGGATTTCGAGAATGTCAAAATTATTACATGAGAAGTCAACCGCAAACGTATACAATAACTGGAGACAATGTTTGTACTTTTCAACTATTGGGCGTTGATGGACTAGTCTGGGGAGATCGTGGTTCAGCCTTAGTTATAGATAATACGTTGTATGCTATTCTCATTCGTCCTGGAATCATGACTAGCCATGCTGCTCCTGATGTTTATGTCAGGGTGAATACTGCTGAATTCTTTCTATGGGCCCAAGGAATCGTGAATACATATCGAAAGCAGCCTAAAAATCAGGCCCACGCGGGTCCTTCCCACGCAGGCAGTTCTTCGCAACACGTATACAAATAATCTGTTAGGCAAGAAAAAGAACTATCACGAGAGAAAAAGGATGTATCAGGCATAAAAAGTGTCTGTAAAATGCAAGCAGTAAAAAAATTGCCATGAGAAAGTGACCGAAGAAACATAAATGAAGCAGAGCGTGTCACCATTCACAGGAATACGTTGTTGTTGCTCATCTCAATTTTTTTTCAAGGGAGGGACGGAGGATTGCGACAACACTAATGATTGTAATTATCTTCAAGTTATTTTCTTAGTCTCACTCTATTTGCACACCATAACTATACACATACTTTTACTTTAGTCAGCACTCAAGTAATCAATGTCCAGCTCGATTTCCAGAACTGTCATGTATTTTGAACTTGGTTTTTATGTAGTTCTATTTTATGCTTTTCCTTCTTCGGATGGATTGTAGTGTTAACATTTGTTTGTATGGAGATTGAGCAAATTTGCCTTCTTTCAATAAAAGATCTCTTCGAAAAATAAATTTCCAGCCGCCTTGAATATATTTTCCTTTCAGGAGTAACTTTAGACCCTAGTATCTACTGTTGCGCTGCGGATCACGACACAGGACAAGCTCATGAGTTAGCTTGCGTTAGTGATCACTCTTTGAGACGTTTCAGAACAAGGATCTCGTGAATAATTCGATAAATTCGGTTTGAGTAAAAAAGGTATATATTTAAACAGTAAATTATGAAAGTTAGAAGTGTTACAAGCTTGGTTCACGAATGATTATACAGGATAGAAACCCGACCATAGAATAAGGGATGTTCACTTGAGTGACTCTCGAAAACGGCTTAGGATTCGAAGTACAGAAATCGATGTTCGAGGCTGAAATCGAAGACAAATTGAAGTGAGGGTGACAGTGACGTAGTTCATGACGTAAACAAAACAAATATTTCCGGTCGTGGAGTTGAGAAGATGAGAACAGGCAAGAAGGTTGAGGATTAGCAAGGGTTTACCGGAAGCTGTAAATAGAGACACAAGGAAGGTACAGAGAGGCGACGATTCGGGTAAAACCTAACTTAACTTTCAGCATTTGTTCCTGAAAATCATAAAGACGGTTCCAATTGAAAAGTTTGAAGACAGAAACATCTGCTCAATCATTGTAAATATTATAAGTAGTAAATTGCTATTTGCTGTTTGAGAAGGGGCAATCTTGAAGCTATACATTTTGAACGAAGAGAAATTTGAATGGTAATAAAATATTCGTTGAGCCCTAACACCTACTGTGCTCTGATAAAAAAAGGGAACAATCGAAACGCGGTCTGCGTATTCACGAATCAGATAACTCTAATGACAAATGACATATAATATACTGTTGTAGAGCACACTACAATTAAACAAAGAGAAAGAGTCACCCATCTTTTGCTATAATGAGACTCTAACAGCAATTTCCTTTGATCTTGAAAAATATGATTTAAAATTAAAAATCTACATTTCTGGGAGAACTTTACAAAAGACGGCAGCAAAGAGTCGACTGTCAAGAAATGTGTCACAGAAAGAGATTTAGTAGTGATGAGCAATAAATTTCTAAGGAAGTTGCCGAGTTTTTTGGTGCAATTTTCTTTCCAATGAGTTGACCCTCTAATCATAAAAGGCCTATTGAAAAACGTAGCATCCAGCTGGAAGTGCGAGCATCAGAAGACGTGAGCTGTAGGCGCTCCCTGACCTACCAGCGGTTCTTGTGAACGAACACATTAGGAACTGGAGAAATCCTTTCATTTTTTAATGAAGGCCCATGACAAAGCCACCAAACGCGTCCTCAGGTAGGGGTAGAGGGTCCCTGTACCGAGGGTTTCTGCTGGGTACGGTTACGAAAACTAATAAGCAGTCGCGGACAATTGTCCAGGGATGGTGCCGAACTAGAAAAACTCAAGCTAAGGCGTAAACATCCATGCCAAAAGCTGGATGGTACCTGGGTTTGGTGTCCTCTGCGGTGTCTCCAGGATTCCGGGCGACCTTCTGGAGTATGCAGCCTTGCTCTTGCATGCGTGGCTCTGCGAGGGTGGGCAATCCCTTCCCTAGCTACTCGTGGGAATAAATATGGAAACAAAATACTCAATTCCAGGTATGGATGCGGTTTAAAATGATCAAACGTGCAGAGTACCAAACAATGATTCATAAGTTGTATGAACTGACTGAGAGATGATTCACTCAATCTAATGTTAGAGAACAAATCATAGTACTATCGGCGAGTATTGCCGATCGTTCCAGAGTTCAGCGTGCTAAGTTAGATGGAAACACGAGGATGGACCGGGGAGACAATCGACGTTCTTTATGGACGGATCAACTTGATAATGACCTGCTTAGTTGCTATGATGCCAGTACTGCCCCTAACCGCAGAGGTTACATGGCGCGCCTGCACACTCTGTGGTGACAGAAACACACAGAGCTCTCGCACCTTTCACAACAAGTGTTAGGAACCGTGCCGCCGTTGAACAAGATATCTGCGACTAACATCCTTGCCATCCCAGTTCTACACTATCCATCTGGGCTGGCTCCATGAACGAAGAACGAGCTCAAGGCCCTTGATATTACTACGCGCAAGATGATGCATATGAAGAAAGGCTTGCATATGAACTCATCCGATCCGCGCTTATACATCGCACGGCGGGAGGGCGGCCTGGAAGCATATAACGTCAAGAAGTTTCCAGCGATAGGTGCAGGGCGTGTTTTGAACTCCCTGAGCACCTATGGCATATACTATCCAAGTGCCTTATCCACGCAGGAACGACGTATTTGTACAGACACAACGCTGCCTTCAAAGTGCTTCACCACCATCTTTGTCGCTCTTATTGCGTTGGCCACGACCTTACCCCGCTGAACGCTCCAAAGAGAATAGAGTCTTTTGTTGAAAACGAGAAGAGCCGAATCTACTAGACCTACGATTTCTCGACAATAGGCTATATCCAACACACAAGACCCTAAATCATGCTCCTTAACGAACGTAACCGAACCATGTTTGTGATTGAATTCTCGACCCTGACCGACTGCAACATCCAAGGCAAGGAAACCGAGAAAAAGGAGGTATAAAGATCTCAGAGAACAGCTACAGCGGCATCATCAAGGATATTCGGTAAAATAGTCATACTTGGGTCGCTCCGTGTCCTTAAGACACACGAGGGGTTCTCAGGCCCATCATTATGATTTTGTCGTGCATGTGGTCACTCATCTCACAGTCGTGAGACGTAGCCATAGGTGTATTTTACCTGTGTTTACCTGGGAGCTTGTTCTATTTTTCCTGAATGACAGTTGCTCCTGGGTATTATATGAATATAATAGCAAATAAGAAAATGAATAACCATCATTTGAGTTACATCAAAATTAATGTTATTGTACATATTCCTACCAATTTCAAATACTTTTGACCATAGACACTCGTTTCGGGATACCATTTTTGTGCAACGGAAATTACCCTTGGTAGTGTACATGTAACCAAGTTAAGCAGAGTGTGGTTCGACGACCACTTTGGGTATGGAGATTTATTTCGACAACTTTATCGATCAGACGCCATAGTTGGTAAACATTGAGAGGCGCGCTTCTTGCACATGCATAATTAGGCCCAAACTCTATACATGCAAAAAGCCTGAATGCATTCATGCATGCAGAGCAGACGAGCTTTTTACGTGGTTTATATTATGACCACTGATATATAGTCAAGGGGAAGCCACGTATTTTAAAGTTAAAACACAGACACTTTTTGATGCCTAGTAATGAATTTCATGCCGAATCGGTATGTTAACAGTCTATAATACAGATCAGGCCCGAATTAGTGAAATCGTCTACTATCCTGGGAATAATAAAGATCACTGTCTGAGGGTCCTCTATCAGGTGGTAATTATCCAGCCGCCATCTTCGTTCCAAAACCTATCAGGAAAAGAATGACACACTCCCGCATACCTTTCATCCTTACTTGGGACATAGGTTATGGATCCAAGATAGCTGCTTTCACTTCAAGCTGGATGCAGATGGTGCTAGGCCACGTCACTCTTTTTGTGGCTGCTGCATTCAACAGTTCAACACCGTCAATTCCATAGTTGTATGGGTATGTTCATAAGCCTGCCTTGTGATCAACAAAACCGAGAACATACCTTTTAATGTCAATGTTCGTCGCAAACAGCTGTTTCCGTTGTTTTTATAGTTCAAGTGCGATAAACAAAATGAAGAGAAGTGTAATTTCTAGCAATAGCAAGGTAAAATTCAAATTCCCAATTATTGATAAATAATGGGCTATTGGAACATCTTTATTCGTGCCTCCTACACGTGATGATTTAGACATGGCACACTTTGATCTAAATGATATGCTTGCACTGCATTTCATTTCGTTTGTAGCACTCAAACTATAAAAACAACAACGACAACTGTGTCCGACGAACGTTGACTTCAAAAGTTATGTTGTCGGTTTTGTTGATCACATGGGCAGGCTCAGGAATACGCCAACATAACTATGAATTTGACGGTGTGTGATTGCAGCAGCCATAACAGGACTGACGTAGCCTGGTGCCATCTGCCTCTAGCTTGGAGTGAAAGAACCTCTTACTTAAAAAACCATGGTGTGAATTGGAAATAGCACCTGTCAAAAATACCCTACATACTCACATACTACATACAGACTCATTAGCACCAACTGGGAAAGATCTCACTCTGACAGATGAAAACTATACCTGTTCTTAGAGATAAAATGGAAACAAACATCGGACAGGTATTGTTCACATCAGAGTTTCCAAATTCAGTCGGAAATCTATTAACGGGAAAAGAAGCACTGACAAAAAGGGACATTTGGAAATGGTGTTAAGAATTCCACGCTTTCACTTACTCGGAATTGGTTAACCTACAAAAACAAAATTGCACGTATTCTGTGAGGCTAGTGTTTAGACCTTTGCAGCAGCTACCTATCTTCGCCCGAAGGGGAAGATTCAGATTAAAATCACATTAGTAATGGCCAAGACTCGGGTAGCGCGAATCAAGCTAATCACAGATTTTTATCGTGGCAAAGGACGACACGCAGAACAGCATGGTCTGTTATGTCATCGATCGCTGCCGCCAACCGAGAGCAGCCGTCGTAACATGAAATAATTTCTGGAGTACTGAAAAAGATTAAAAACTGGAAGAGGAATCACTTCATCATCAAAAATTCTCACACATTCTCCAGTGTTCAAAGACAGGCTCATTCTAATGGATTGTGGCGTGACAAGCAGAGACGGGACATCGTTGCAGCTGATCATATTTGACAGCAAAAACGAATCGTAGAGATACTGATTCAATACTATCACCACTGAAGAAAGAAGATTATCAACAATCTATGAGCAAAGTTTTTGGTCACCTACATCCAAGCAGCAGTCCACAGCTCATGGAATAAGTGCCTAAAGTGCCAGCGTTGAAGAACAATGCCGACTATTCCAAATATGACATCCTTACCGACAAACTACTCACTTCAATGACTGACTGATAATTTTTGGTGCCAATGGAATACAGAATATTTACCATCAATAAATCGGCGTGCAAAGTGGCACCGTACGCGACGAGCCCTGCAAGATAATGACTTGGTATTCATATGAGACGAGACAGCACCTCGAAATTCAGGGAGATTAGGACGAGTGGTACCAGTATTTCCACGGCGAGGAGGCCGCATTCGTGTGGCCGATGTGAAAACATCAACTGGTATATTCCGCCGAACAGCAGCAAAATCGTGCGTCCGTGAGAGATGCCAAAGTGTATCATAAATTACTTGCAGCCCATGGGGTGGGAATACAGCGGACCTAATTCGGATTTAAATAATAATACTATTTAATGCAAAGCAAAGTTTGGTTGTGAGAGCGCGAGAAAGCTTACCTCCCCGCTCCTGCCGGTCGATACAGGGAAGACTCAAAACTAGAGGGAACCTATGAAGGACACAAAACACCGCGAAACCGCTGCTGCAAATCGAATGCAAATTCGACTCCAACGGAAGCCAGCAGCAGCAGATAAATTATAAACAGTATTCTATAATCTAATTCTTTGATTAAGTATCCTAAATAATGGAGGAATCTCAGCTGCATTCCTAATTTGACTAGTTAAGTGTTTACTTCCAGATGCTCTTTGAGAAAAGAAATTGTTTATTAAACTGAACGCTTTTCTGCTCCTGCATAGAATTTAATCGATTAAACCATGTTTCTCAAAACTTATTCGTCAGAAAGGTCACTCGTATAATTTCATGATGTGTACCTCAAATTGCCTGACGTGTAACCCTTCTTTAACCCAGTATTAACAAGTAATTGATGCTCAAAAGTATATTTCAATTTGAATTAATTCAGAATGAGGAGGCGGCAAGCAACATTGAATAGGAATCCCATATGCGTAAGCTTATAATTTTAAATCCTCTAAGTGGAAGAAAATATATACCATAGAAAAATATCAAATGAAAACGCGGAGAATGGTGGTCTAAAAAACAAATTTTTTCATTCAGCTTATACTTTAACTTCGGCTATGAGAAAGGAATATGATACAAGGATTTTTTTCATTCTAATTTCACATGCAAAGAATATATTCCGGCACAGAGGAAATTTTGTTGTAAAACCTTCCACTTGAAGGTATTTCTAAGGCACAAGGACATTCCGATAAATTCAGAGTCTTGTCTAGTGATTGTTTTGATACCAATGCTACAGATCATAAAACCGCATCATAAACTTGGAAAGTTGCATACGAAAATATCTGATAAAGAATAATCCATACAAGAATTAGATTTTACGTTCAAACACATATTAGAGCATAACATAATGTCCCGTAAGAGTTGTCATCACCGTCGTCTAATTAAACTATTTTGTTATTCTATCTCAATCCTGATGGAATGTCTGCAAAGAAAGAAGAATGTAAAAGAAAGTTTCCTTTATTGCACATCTACACGCGATGCACTTCAATTTCGGAATTCCCTAAAAGAAAGCCGGTCTGAAGGGAACTTGTGGATAACAATGAAAAATCTCCAACAAAGAAATATATCTACAAGTTATTTCCTCAATGTAGTGTAATTAGAAGTATTTATACACCTTATCTCGAAATCGTATCTAACAAATTCAAATGATGGGATACGTGCTTCATCTTACTCAAATAATATTTCTCGTCATATCTATGTTACCTGTAAAAAAATTTCCATCGACCTAGCTGCCATCTTCAACCCCTAATGATTGTCTGTTTTACCAAGAAAATAGTATGTTGGAACTTTTTTCACAGTTATTTACCATAAAAATATTTGAATAATTGATTATTTTGTCATAAGATTGAAAGAAATTGAAATTTCAGATGAAGTCCTACTTCTACATCTTGCTGATTACCATTCTTGAGCATTATCTAATTAATATGAATAGAACCAAAGTTTCATATTGTTTCAAAGTACTTTCGAAGAAAGAAGTTTTAATTAGATAATTAGGAAATTTCCAACTTCATTGACGCAGTGAGGAAGCAGTGTCGTAAACTTGTAAATATACCTCGTCATCTCTACTAACACAACGAATTTTCGGTTACGCGTACGTTTAACCTCCGTTACAGTCTCAAACTCCCGATATCTCAAGAGCGACAAATAATTTTTTTTATGAAATTCATGCATAATTTGAAGTACCTTAGGAAGAAATCTTACGCTATCAGACAAAAGTATCTGATGATATGTATCAAAATTGAAGGCTCTTTTCATGTACGATCGTAACCTGCGTTATCCAGGAATGGCCAAAAAACTGTATGAGTTTTGTGGATTTCATTTTGAAAAAAACCCGATTGAGTAGTTGTGAGTCCTCTTGAGCTCCGTGTAATCATACGAGTCATGCACTAAGAATAATATATCAGCAATAAGACATTGTCGTAAAGAAAAACTCAAGGTGAAAATCATTTTTTCTTTTAGCTTTCTAGACGCAATATGGTTGTTTAAAGAACATACTTGCGGTATGCTTAATTAGATAGCGCGTGTAAATTGTTGATTGTTATCCGAGTTCTAGAGCTCAATAACTTGTGACTTCCCTATGTTTTTGGAGGTGGCGTAGAATGAGAGGAAAAAAGTGGGAACAATAAACAAACTTGGATATATAAAACGAATGCTATTTTCGCTTTTTGATTATCCTCGTCCCCGGTGTGGAGGTTAGGGAAAGTAGAATTTGATCATCAAACGCGCCCTATTCTGTATAAGAAATGACGGAAAAAATATATTTGAATCTTCTATTTCTTTGTGTCATTCTGTCTCAAGGAATTATTGTCGATTCTTTGGAAGAACATCATGGTAAGTAGAGTAAAATTATCAATGCACATTGAGGTCGAGCGAAGGGAAATAATCTTGTGCTAAACGAAAATAAAATAACACCTCTATAGAAGACTGAAAAAATAGTACACGAGACCCTTAAAATAAAGTCTGTCATCCTTAAAATAGCAAGGAGTGCTGCAAACACTGCGAAGTTTATCAGTTACGTACCCAAGAAGATGGCCGATCAATAGCCGCGTGTATATTTCGTATTAATTGCTAAATACAGGCAGGAAATTTTCTCCTCATACTTTAATAATGTTCTTTATAAGAGAAGGTTTATCCCTCACAAAAACAAAAATCTTCATTGATTCGAAATACAGAAAATACTGAAAATGCCACATGCGGCCCTTAATGTTTCCCTTGGCTTTAGCGAAAGGGTATTGAAGACATTTCTTGGAATCGTATTTTTTTAGAGAGCCTTATGCACATTTTCTTAACCGCTTGATTTTTCGTAATCAATTCGAAACTTATTGAATATGTGAAATTCATGATATTCTTAAAAGCATGAACGATTCTTCAAGGTTCAAGCCGTTTCGAATTTCCGGTTAGATATGCGACTCAACTCTGTTCAGTTAATTGATGGCTTACTTTTTTGGAAATACGATTCACAAGAACTTTCATTTTAGAAAAACGTAGTGTCTCTTTTCAACAGAAGTGTGTCCAGGTCCAAAATGAGAGGTATGATACCTAAATACTTGATTAAAAGGTTTTAACAGTTCAACTATGCTCAATAGCGCAGCGTAAAAATTGTCGTATTGGTTGAACCGTTTGTGCGGAGTAGCGAACATTCGGGAGTTTACATCCAATGGAAGGGAAAGAAAAAGGTTTCGAAATCAGATAATATCAACTGTCCTGCACTTGATTTGGAAATTCAAATTCTAAAGAATTTGAATAAAGTTCCCTATTGGTTCAAAAATTATGACGAATTTTTTCGGAAAGGTGTCCATTAATTCAGTTGTGATGTTCAATGTACAAATATATTTTTTTAGGGTTTTTGAGGTCGCTGATGAAGAATTTGAAACCCGGATTAGAAAGAAAACCAAAATGTCTGACAACAATTATGGCTCCTATAAAATATTATGGATTTTTTTCCTTCGTTTTTTTATGATCTCACTTAACATTTTTTTTGTGAATCTAGAGGCAGCATTTTGAAAAATAAAAACGTACATTCTGAAGTCCTGAAGTTTTTTTCGATAGCTAACAAATATTTGTGTAACTGCACTTTTTCACGGTCTCATATCGATCTGCAGTCGGGTGCACACCAACGAGTTAGTACCTGAATCTAAAACACGATCAACATTTTATGAAAAACATGAGAAAAGAAAAAGAAAATAATGATAAAAAATCGTAAATATCATCACCTAATCTTGATAATTAACAGTATGGTTCGAAAATTTTAGTAAAGTAAAGAAAAGCAAATGTGTCTTACTTCCACACTTCCGCCGAAAAATATTGCAAAAAATGCCCAACAACTACTCAAAAATATGTTTGGAGCAGTATATAATAAGTTGATTGCTAGAAAAAACAAAAAAAAAGTAATTTTAAATATATGCAGGAAATTTTTTTGACTAACTACAAAAGCATTTAAATTATGGAATTACTTTTTATGCCCTAAACTGTGTTCTCAAATAATGGATTCTATAAGAATTGGATGTTATTCAAGATAGTATTAGCTATCAAATGAAAGTCATTTCAAGATTCGATCTGATTTGATAAAAAATATAGGCCTATTATATTACGAACAAATCATTTTTTAGAGGCGCTTGAAGAGCCTTATTCATGTAAAAAATACATTATGTAAAACATCTAGACGAATGTAAAATTTGTACTCAAAAAAGGCTACATACCTCCAGGATCACTATCCATCGCAGGAATTTAGAAACCGACACTCATTACAAAAGTAATCCACTTCTTTCTCTGATCTGATATTGGAGCGCGACAGGTCAATTTTGCTCACGGCTCGTGCGAGCATATACTTGATGCTACAGCACGCACATGCGAATGATTTAGCACTTGTCACCTCACAAATCCGCCCCACGTATACTTTACCTACGTATATAACAAGTGTCAACCAAAAACGATAACATTTTTTTTTCATTTATTGGCCACCTTTTTGACGATTTAGCCCACTGTGCGTAGGGGCGATTTGAACGAATACGTTCATCTTCTCCTCATGTGTCGCCATCTCATAAACTCGAAGTACACTGCTCGAAACCTGAATTTTTCCTTTGGTTATATTGTTTACCTGTGGGATCGTCCAAAGATATCCTGGGAAACCTATTTTCATGGCTCGTAAGTAAATTTGAACAAGTTTCAACAATTTTTCACGTTGCACAACAAGGTTGTGTCAGTAGCCGACATGAAAAAATAAATTGATGATGTGGTATCGAGTGGGATATCATCGAGACAAGCAGTACCTTGTATGTATTGCCCCGAGCCTTGGGCGAGTTGAAACATTTTCCGCATCATCTAATTTCGCTTTTTATGAACTAAGTTATCAAATTTATCTGTTGAAACTTGTAGTTATATAAGCCTAAGGTGTACGAGTATCGCGCCTCACGCATTCAATGTCCCTCCTCCCTTCCTCCTTCTTCCACCACTAGATAGTGATTTCAAAAGGATATGAGGATTCGTCTACAAAATTATTTCCTCAACTTTTTTCTGGGAAATATTTCTCTGCTGCAATAGTACGACGGTTATTGAATTCTCCAGACCTCGAAAATAATCATGATTTTTTTCAACAATATAAGAGCATAATTGTCTGATGCCCTCAGAAGACATATTCATATTGCACTCAATCCAAATTCGTCCAGAATGGTGGAGAAGTTTTATTGCTTCAATTTTTTCATATGTTGTGTGGTTTTTCCAGAAATTTCATTTTTTAATGTTTTATTTTATTTTTCACAATTCTAACTAGAACTACGCATTCAATGGTAAAAATGATAACAAATTTATAGATCTTTCCCGGTATGAAATTTGTAGATCTTTTTTTGGTGTAGAATTTTGGATCATTTATATTTTCCCGTCCCTTGCATAGTTAGAGCGAAAAATGAAACTCCACATTTTCCATCATCTTTCGTACGACCGAAATTCTCATTTTTGTTCATATTTTTGAATTTTGAAAATGTCATAACTCTGACAATTTTTCTTTCATCAAGAAAAAATCATTTTGAAAAATCTACCCACCACGCGGGCACATTATGATCGCGCGCTTTGCGCGCAGCTCGTTTTGCTCGCGAGTTTGAGCGCGCCTATGGCGCGCGTCTTGCCGATCTCGCGCTTCGCACAGATAATAAATGTACCTCGCGCTACGCGCTTGGTCTTTGTACTCCCCTAGAATTGTGTATGGAGCTTTTGAAAATAAAAAGTAGAATGTCGGCTGCTGTATTCAATGATCGTGAATTCTCTTTTGTCAAAGCTTCTCCGACTTTAGCGAATTAATACCAGAACTATGCATCTCAGGAGAAGAAAAATTTAACAAAATTTGTAGATTTTCTTCCGAACAACAATGTTGTTCTAAATTTAGAATTTTTTCAATATTGTTTATGCGATCAAAACTGGAATTTTTTATTTTTTGGGAAAAATCAAAAAGTTGTATCCACGATCTTCTAGGGCTCCCAAGAAGAGAAATTTTTTCTCTCCCACTTTCTTTCCAACCTTGAGTTATTTGGCTAAAAATTCTCATTTTCTTTTATATTTTTGAATGTTGAAAATTCCGCAACTCTGACAATTTTGTTTCTAACGGAAAAAATCATTCAGATTGATTGTTCTACTTTTTACGTACTACAATTAGCGAAATTTATAATTATTGAGTCTAGAAAAAAAAAGTCCAAAAAAATTTTCAAAATGCTTCCCTTCTTTGATTTTTCATCCAAAATAGCTGGTCAACGAACTTAATCGTCTTTTCGGTCCCTTAAAATATGTACCAAAGGGCAATCCAATCCGATTAGTCTTCCAATATTTATGGATTATACAGACACCACCGACGACGACAACAGACAGACACCAACGTAAAAACTGCTTTTCCGTACGATAGCATTGTCCGACACACGAACAAAGGGACGGTGGTCAAAGCGGACAAAAGGATGGTGGTCAAAGCGGTGAAAAAAGGTCAAGCGGTCATGGTGGTCAAGCTGGTCGAAGTCTTCATAGCGGTCATGGTGGTTAAGGTGGTCACAGCGATCAAAGTAGGGAGTGGTTTTTGAAAAGTAAACTTCTAAATATTGTTTTATTCAAAATTCAATTTTGTTATTTCCAGC
>WSXT02217755.1:0-12079 GCA_011762715.2 Neuroterus valhalla | reverse complement strand
GTTTTGAAATATTCAACCTTCATATTTTTCTTTTCCATATATTTGATTTGGGTCTGTGCCGGGGGGGGGGGGGGGGACGCTTCGCTCCCTGGACCCCAGGGAGCGATTTCGGAATCAGGAGGTTTTAAAACGGGGGATTCCATAATTTTCGCGAAAGATGAATTTTACGTAAAACCAATACCTTCTCATTATGATGAAAATTTAAAAATGGATCTACTTATTATTAATTCCAGGAAGCTGTACTTACGTTTTTCGAGTCTTGAAAAAAAAATAGTCTCGAAAATTTCCAAAATGCTCCAACTTTTTGAATTTTCATCCAAAATAGCTGGCTAATGAACGTGACCTACAGTTTTGTGACAATGAAAGAGTGTACCAAAGGCTAATCACGTAGATTAGTTTCCTCAAAAGTCATCGTGCTGCAGCATACATACATTCATACATACATACATACATACATTTATACACATCTAATACCTTTTCGAATAGGAATGTAGAAAGAAAACAGAGAATTTTAAAAACAGACTGGCGTGAATAATTTCAAAAAGTATAATACACTGTTTCGCTTAGTGACGTCAGCCCTCTGCGAGAGGAAAACTGTAGAAAAATTTTGTTCGAGATTCAAAACACTAAAGTGTGAAGCATTGATCATATACAATCATTTTTTCAAACAGAACTCACGATTTGAAACACAAATATATAGGGCCCAAATTCCTAACAAAAGTATTCGATATACAATAAATTTCTATATTAGTTCCAGCTGATTGACTCGAAAATTCAAGGACTTCTGTGTCTGCATATTCAAACGAAACGTTTGAATATCCCAAACATTTGTCTACAATATGTATCCGATCACTTGAGATATCGCAAATTTATCATATCGCAATATGATATAAGGGAACATTTACATATTACGTGGAATTGAAAAAGAGGGGGGGGGGGGATTTCTTTACGCTCTTATTAAAGTTACATTCCCTAATTGTATCAAAATCATTACAAGAAGGGGGATCGGGGGTGAAAATGGTCTATAAAAACGTTACGTAGTATGGGAACGCTCCCTCTAAGACAAGTCAAAATGATAGAATAATAAAAAGTAACCAATCTTATAGGCGTGGCTCACAAGATTGAGCGCGCCAAGGACGCTTATCTGTCGGATCTCGCGCTTCGCACTCGGAAATGTTCCTGCCTCGTGCTTCGCGCTGAGATATTTATTCCTTGCATCAAGGATGTTCGCACTTTTTTCTTGTTTGATCAGAAACTCATATTTAAAAGTGAATTCAGCCAAACCACCCATTTTAGATCCAAATAGACACATTCATCTTGATATTATGGATTTACTACGTAATACAGTATAGGTAAAGAATATATTTCTTGAAGCTGTGAAGACCTTTAAGATACCAAGAAATAGTAACGAAACAACTTTTAGGTTTTTTAACAAGCCAAAGTTCCAAATTCAGGCATTTCTGCGCACATTGCGTTGTTAGGTTCGAAAATCGATTTTTATTTTCTCCGTATATTTTTTCATGTTCAAAACCACAACCACGAGTTTTATCAGAAAATGGTTAAAGGACAATTTGTAGGTCTGTCTGCATTTTTGATTTGTAAAAACAGAGTGAATGGTCAAGTGAGGTTAATTAAAGGAATCGTTCTTCCTGTTGAAACCTTCATCAAGTGTACAAAATCCCGATTAGATCTATTAATTTATTCGTGAATTACTGTGTTTACGGACACACGTTGGAATAATGAATTTACTAGTCATTGTTTACGTTCCCTCAACGCCAAAAAACCAGAATGTGACAAATAGGTTTCTAAAAATTTTGGACCTAATGAAAATAATACACTTTCTCTAAAAATATGTACTATTTTGACATATAACTTATATTTTCACTATTATCCTGAATAATTAATATTTTTGACGGTGCACAGTGGTCCGTCGACCCGATTTTCTGGTCAAAACTCAAGAACTCAAACAATTATAGTACGATTTCAATGAAATTTATACTGTTAAAGTCCTTTGGGTTGCTTATTCCGAAAATGAATTCAGAATTGAAAAATTCAAAATGGTGGACTTTTTTCGTGAAAAGTGCTATGATTTTGCTGAGATTCAAATTATCGAAGTTTTTCGGGTCACTAATGTCAATAATGAAATCAAAGTTTCAAAATTTGAAATGGCGGACCCAAAATGGTGAACTACTTCTGCGACAAGAGTTCCGATTTTGCTGAAATTCATATTTCTAAGGTTTTTTGGGTACTAATTTTGATATTAAACGTAGAATTTGCAAAATAATTATGGCAGATCGGAAGGCGGAAAGTATTTCTTGAAAAATAATACTTTTTAGCCGAAAATGACGTATCATAAATCTATTTTTCAATTAACGCAGAATTTACAAGGAAAAAACATACTTTTTTCTAATACATTTCATATTTCATCCACGTCATTATCTTCAAGAACGCTGTCTGCGTCAGCATCTCCGAAGTCAAATCTTTCGTCACTCAGAAGCGCAATAGCTTTGGGGAACAAGCTTTTTCCTAGTTTGAGAGGAGTCTTCCTCAAACCAAAAATCAGTGGGTCAATATTTTTTTCTTTTAAACATTTTCGGGAGTAGTGTTTGCGGTAATTCCGGATGTCTTTATTCCGTGACTCCTGAGATTCTTCGGAGAGCTGTCCTTTTGGCAAAATAGCCAGTTCAACAATTATCGGGCCATGCACTAGTACTTTGTGTTCGGTTGTTGACAAATAGTACCGCGAATATAACTTCACAAATGAATCTGCAGTTTCGTTACAATATTGGCAAAAAAAAACTTTCATCTTGAATTCTATTCAAAAAAAAGCGTCAATTCCCCAACATGTGCTATATGATTAGCAGGGACCGGCTTCACAGAATGCATATTTTTGACCAATGGAGTGAACACGGGTGGGTGATGCCGACGGTTTTACAATCTGTTTGCTTTTCTACACAAGGAAACGTTAAAATCTTTGCAGGATCTCGTAGGATGAAAAATAATTCAATGTAAGAAGACATACAATTGAAAAAGAAAAGAGAAATGAAGCACTCGAATTCCGTCATCAATATTGCGGCTGAAAATATAAGACAATGGTTGCTGTAAAATATTTTCGTAATGTTCATACTTTTCGGAACAACATCCATTTTGGTTTGTCCCTTTTCATTGAAAATTACGGAAACTACACCACTTTTTGTTCGGCCCTCGAAAGCGTGCAAGCGTATAGTCTTGCGCGGGTCACGACAAATGGCACTTTTAGACGTTCAACATGGACCAGGTGTTCAATATAAACACCTGCTTTTTTGGAAACAAAGCTCCAATGTCATCTTTTGACAAATATATAAAGCTTGACCCCGTACGGCAACTTTCGATTTTGGGGGTTTTGGCCAGAAAATCGGGCCGCCGGACCACTGTGCGGTGTACTGTACCCTCTCAAGTTTTGACCAAATGCCACTTATTAGCCAAAAATATTTACATCAAATTATTCATGGAAGTCTTTACAGTCCATCTCATTGGATGCTTAGTATAGGCCCTTTTGAACATAATTCAAGAGCAAACATACTTTTCGAGCAACCTATTGCTGTGCAAAAAATCAGTGAAGTGGAAGTGAGTTTCTTCAGCATAATTTCAAAAGTAGTTTCTTCCATTATTGTCCACTGATTTGCACGAGGCAAAGTGCAAAGATCTTCATACTAACACGAAATCCAAAGAGTATGGACGCATGAGAAGGATAAAAAATATGAAATAGTATTTGAGAATAAGATATTGTCTTTTATCAGAATCAATAATGAAGAGAAAGTCGTCCGGGGACTTTTTGTTTAAAATTGATCAGTTTCCGGAAGGGAGAACAAAATTGAAATCCTCACTCAAACTTAAACAGTTGCACTATTTTCAATATCAATATAATTCCTAATGAATTTATGAATAATAGATCTTGTTCTATCTGAATCCTTTTTAAGTATTCTAACCGCTTGTAATATTTCTTTTCAAACCCATTCAATTTCATGTTATTATTTTTTTTCGAACAGTTTCTTAACGTTTGTGAGTATTGAACAGTTTTCATAAATAAATTATTGCAAATTGAATGTTTGCAATTCAAGCCTCGGGAAGTTGAAATTTAAGAGTGCTGAATTCGAAATTTAATCTCTCGTTGCACAAAATTCCTCCTTCTCGGCCCAGCCAAATGGGTATATCTGAAATGAAACATGCAATGAAAACTTTTTGGAAACATAACTTAATGATTCATTTATCATACTTTCAGAGAACTCATCTGATCTGCATTTGCGGAAGAAACGTATGATTAATCTTGCTCCACACGGACAGCACGATGCCGTTGAAATTTATATCCACATTGTAAAAGTGCTTGAAGATCACCTAATCATGTGTGCAGGTGTTATTGTTACCCCTCATCATATTATAACTCCCGAAGAGTGTGCTGGTAAAAACAACGATGGTAAGGCATACGCAGTTGACACTGCTGTAACAGGTCTTCCTCCATTCAATTTCGGTGTATTAGGAAGAATGTCCTATGGGAAGATTGCCGTGCTTTTGGTTAATGACAGTATCCCTATAGTTCCTCCGTCACTGAATCGTCCAGTAAAACTTACCAACAGAAATCTGGCGCCTTGGGACATACCGTCTGTTATCACTTGGGATGGCAACGGTCACCAACTGACAGTTACAAATGTACAATTGCAAGGATTTCAAGACTGTCAAAATCATTACAGAGGAGTTCGACCGCAAACGTATACAATAACTGGAGACAATATTTGTACTTCTCAACTATCCGGAGTTCCTACATTAGTCTGGCAAGATCGTGGTTCAGCCTTAGTTATAGGTCATACGTTGTATGCCATTCTCATTCATCCTGGAATCATGACTAGCCTTGTTGCTCCTGATGTTTATGTCAGGGTGAATACTGCTGAATTCTATAGATGGATTCAAGGACTCGTACACCCATATCAAATAGACGCTGAAATTGTGGACCACGCGGGCCCATCCCACGCAGGCAGTTCTTCGCAACACGTACACAAATAATCTGGTAGGCAAGAGAATGAACTATCACGAGAGAAAAAGGATGTATCAGGCATAAAAAGTGTATCTTGACCTGTTGCCAGGTCAAGTGCCTTTCTTTCGCCTCTCGGCCTTCTTTGGAACTCTCTCCAAGTAAACTTATTATTATTTCTTCTGAACAATGAACACTTTTAATTTGAGGGATAACGTCAAACTCTTTTTCGTAGTTATTCACCATCACAATAATTGACTTATTGAATATTTTGTCATAAGATTGAAAGAAATTGAATTTCCAAATAAAGACCTACTTCTACATCCTGCTGATACCATTTTTATGCATTATCTAATTAATATAAATAGAACAAAAGTTTCATATTGTTTCAAAATACTTTCGATGGAATAAGTTCAAATTGAATAATCAGGAAATTTCCAACTTTATTGACGCAGTGAGGAGGCAGTATCGTATAATTCTTTTATGACATTTACACATAATATGGAGCTCCTTGGATAAAAATCTTGCACTAGCAGACAAAAGCATCGGATGATATGCATCGAAATTGGAGGCTATCTTCGTGTACAATCATAACCTCCGTTATCCAGGAACGGTCAACAAAACTGTCTGAGTTTTGCAGATTTTATTAGAAAAAAAAACATGATTGAGTAGTTGTGATTCCCTTTGAGCTCCGTTGAACCATAAAAGATAACCCTTGGTAAAAGCAACGTGTCGGTAGAAATGTAAAAATCACCACTGGCAAGCTTGAATAGATAGCGCGTGTAAATAGTTTGATTGCTGTTCAGAGTTCTGGAGCTCAATAACTTGTGACTCCCTTATGTCCTCAGAGGTGGCGTAGAATACGAAGAAAAAAGTAGGAACAGCAAATAAACTTTGGTATATAAAACGAATGCTATTTGCGGTTTTTGATTATTCTTGTCCCCGGTGTAGAGCTTAGGAGAAGTAGAATTTGATCATTGAATGTGTATGATTCCGTGTTAGAAATGACGGAAAAAATATATTTGAATCTTCTATTTCTTTGTGGTATTCTGTTTCAAGGGATGATTGGAAATATCTTGGAAGAAAATCATGTTAAGTGGAGTTAAATAATCAATAAACATTGAGATTGAGCGAAGAGAAGTAATCGTGTACTAAACAAAATTATGATAATACCTCTGTTGAGGTGTTGCAAACGCTGCAAAGCCTATTAGTTACTTACCCCAGAAGAGGGCCAATCGAATACTCGTGGCTATGTTTCGCATTTATTTCTGAATACAGGTAGAAAATTTTCTCCTCATAATTTATTGCTTCTTGTTATAAGAGAAGGTTTATCCTTCCCGGAATTAAAAATCTACATTTGTACAGAATACAGAAAATACTGAAAATAATAAATGAAAAAAATAAAGTTGATCGCAATTGGAGATTTAAATTTCAAAGAAGTTAGATTATCAAAGTTTGTGAGTTTCAAGTGTTATATGTTGACATGAACTTTCAGACGAATCGCTATCAGAACTATTCATTATAAATGCCTGTACTCGCGCGCAACGTGTAAGTCCGTGTTGCAGAGTCTTCTGTACATATCAGTGTCCCAGACCGGAGACTAAAGCCAGTGACTAACACACGGGCGCTGTGTGTGAGTAACACGCCCAGACACTGCTCGGCGTATACGTCGTATACGACGAGCCGTGTTGCCCACACACAGCGCGCGTGTGTTCGTCACTGGCTTCAGTTTCTTATCTGAGCACACTGATATGTTAGTCACTGGCTTCAGTTTCCAATCTGAGCACACTGGTACATATACTACACCGGCCTTGAGAACGGAGGGGAGGGAGAACGAGAGAGAGATGGAGAGATAGCTGCGTTGGTGCCATACATGTCGCATTTTTGGCGTGTCGCATTTTTCATGAAGTTCCTGTTTTTGGCAGTTAGATCGCCTCGCTTAGAGTATATGTAAACCCTACCAAAAGAAGCAAAGCTTCAATAAAAATAAGCCAATCTTATGGGCAGGGCTCACAAGATTGAGCACGCCCAGGACGCTCATCTGTCGGATCTCACACTTCGCGCTCCGAAATATTCCTGACTCGTGCTTCGGGCTGCGACATTCATTTCTCGCATCCAAAATACTCCCACTTTTTTCTTATTTCATCAATTATGCATAGGTAAAGATTATATTCCTTGAAGCTCTGTAGGCTTAAGGGTTTACATTTCCAACGTGACACCCACGCTTCATGCTCGATTTCCGACAGGTATTTTTACATGTATGTTTATTTCATTATAGTAGTTTTGAGGGTTGAAATCAACACCACGATTCCTATCAAGAACTAGTAAGGAAACAATTTGTAGTTCTCTTAGCTAGCTGTAGTTCCTCATTCAGACATTTCCGCATACCTTGCGTTTTTAGGTTTAAAAATCGATTTTTTATTTTCTTCGTACAGTTTTTCATTGTTAAAACCAAAACCATGAGTTATATCTAGAGATAGGACTGACAGCGGTCTGACCGTCATTTACCCGTCATTTACCGGTCATGTGTTGTATATGGGTAAATGCGGTAAAACTAAAATTATGAAAAATAATACATTAAAAGCAATTAAATCAATTTTGTGATAATTTTTGCACATGATTTGTATTGAAATACGTTAATCATTGTAAGATGCACGAAATAGAGATTGTGGATAACAGTGAAATACATGTTTCAAGTACAGCGTAACCAACAAATCTCAAGGCTAGTCACATGAGCCGTGGCAGTATTTTGAAAACACGGATGGCTCAGTAGGCTTAGCTATAAAAAATTGAACCTGTACATCTCAAATTATCAGAAAAAAATCTTGTACTCAGAGTACAATAAGGAGATAAAGAACAGAGTCTATTTCTTCTAATCAACTTTGCATATTTAAGGGAAGAGTATGAAGGGATTGTAAAACTTATAGATGTGAAAGAAATAAAAAGGATTCGAATGATTCCTCATTCGAAACGCTAAATGAAATTGAATGAGCTGCCTTTTTTCTTGTTGATAAAGACATATTTTATGATATTGTGAATGCATATTACTTGGGAAAAAACTCAGGAAAAATGTTTCCTCATTCGAAGAAACCGTTCCTTCAACATAATCTATTCTATTCAATTAGAAATAACCTCAAAGTAGGGAAAATCTTTATAAATTGAACAAAATTCCTAGTTGGAACGAACATTCATTTCTTTCAACCAAAGAAACTACTCCAAATCAGAAGAAATTCTTTAAAAAATTTTGTCTTTTAATTCAAAGAAACTGTTCTCGGATCAGAGAATCTTCTTCTTGAGTGAAGAATCAGAGGAAATTATTTGAACACAAGAACACATTTTTATTCATACTCTAGAACTGATTTTCGTAGAACCTTTCTAGATTTGGGATCTCCTGTCTGAATATTTTTTTTCCTCTTTGTTGTTTTTCGAAAGGCTTTCAATTTGAAGCGATGGTTTATCAAAAACAAAAGAAGGAGATATTTGGCAAATTTAAGCGTCCACTATTCAATATTTTTTTGTTTTAGAATAGAGAAATTGTGAGAATCCTCTTCTCAGGATTTTACAACAACACAGATGTTTTTTCGCCATTTGAGTTTTTTTCTTCATATTTTGTTATAATCAGTTTAGGAGAGCAAAAATTGTTAAGTCGAAATAGAAGGAAAATCTTAAACATCTAAACTCGTTCGCAAAATACTTTTTCAAAAAAAAAGCTGGTAATTTTGTAAATTCTCTGATAATCTTTGAATAATCGTGAAATATCAAACCATGCATCTCTCGTTTAAACTGTGAGCAATCGAATTATATATCTTATAATATCAAATCATCATTCCTACAGTTTTGTAGGTTTGTTTTTACGTATTCCGAATTTAGAATTATTACAAAATATAATTTTAAAAACAAGAAAAAAATTGCAGGTACATTTTAATTTAGCGTGTTGGAAGTCTAATTATTTTAATCCTTTCCATTCCTTCTATTCCATTCGCCAATTTTTGAATTCCTTGAAACCCTGCCGTTGAATGTTTTAAGGGTCGAATAAGAGCAATAGGATTTGCTCTTTTACATACTTTATAATACTTTCGATGCAAGAATTTTGTTCCAAATATTCCTCTCTGCATGATTTGAAATAGAATTAAAACTTAAGAAAACTGAAATTGGAAAAAAAGGACTGGTATATCATATTTGCGTACGTTGAATATTAATTTTTTTATGAGAGATCCACAAAGAACGCTTGCCATTATCGATATAGAATTGAATCGTTGCGAACGAATAAAAATCCCATTAAATAGTACCATAGATTATCACCTTAATATTTTTTGTTCTACTTATTTGAATAATATATAAGAGAAAGAAACTTCTGTCCTGAAAACAGGTTGCGAGCTTTCAGAGTTGTCTAGGAAATTATAGCATAATGACGTAGTTTCGTTTCTCCTTTAATATTACGAAAATAGTGCAAATTTTAAACTCTCACAATTCTGTTTTTATCAAAAAAAAAATCATGGGGATAAATTGTTCCACTTTTTACCTTCTTTAATAAACCGTACTTACAATTTTTGAATCTTGGAAAAAAAAGTCCAAAAAATTTTTCAAAATGCTCCCCCTCTTCCATTTTCCATCCAAAATAGCTGGTTAACGAACCTGACTTGTCTTTTTAATCCCTCAAAATGGGTGCCAAATCACGATCGAATATGATCTTTGTTCCGAAAGTTATCGAGTACACAGATTACAGACTACAGACAGACACCTTCGTAAAACCATTTTTTCCGACTCAGGGGGTCTCAAAACGTGGAGATTTCATCAAATCCGCGAACGTCAATTTTCACATAAAACTAATACCTTCTCATTCAGAATGAGAATGTAAAAAGCAATATCTAAAGTATTATACGGAATCAAAAAATAGAAGAATGCAAGAGAAGGAATAGGTAGAATTGAAAAAATTTAATCTCAAGGCGATGAATTATATGTCATTTGATAAATTTTTCCCCATTAATAAATAAATATTTCATGGTAATTGTAACTTTGTTATAGTTTAACATGAATCAGTGGAAATTATTTGGACGTCAAAACATATTTTTATTTATATGTCAAAAGCACAATCTAAAAATTTGTAGGAATATTCGCACTCGTATTCATCAGTACCTACATTTTATTAAATATTAATAAAAAAACATGGCTTTTTGTATCATAACGTATATAAGATTATAATCTTATAATATTCAAATTACAAGAACGTTAAAGTTAATTTTTAACACATGTATATTTCTTTAAGATCGTCAGACTTCATTATCAGCCATTCAGCATATTTGACAGGTTATTAATGTTGAGTAAACATTGAACTGATTGCATGATGAAGATTGAAACTTAGAAAGTATTCTTCCAAAATCACCGCCTGCTCCGCCTAAGGTTTGAGGTTATGATGCTGTGTCCTCACTTTAACAGTGGATTTGTGTACTTTTAGAATATATCCTCCTGTAATAGTACTTCAATGCGTACATGAATCTCCATTCATGAGAGGAATTATCATTCAACATCCGATAATTTCTTTAAAATATGAGTTTTACCACTTTTACCAGCTTGACCCGTCATTACCGGTATTTTCAGTAAAACTGGTAAATTTACCCATCAGACGGGTAAGGTCCCATCTCTAGTTATATCAGAAAAAGGTTCAAGGGCAATACCGCTCTACACGGACAGCACAATGCCGTTGGAAGTTATAACCACATTGTGAAAGTGCTTGAAGATCACTTATTCATTTGTGCAGATGTGATAGTTACCCCTCAACATATTCTAACTCCCGAAGAGTGTGCTGGTAGAAACAACGATGGTAAGGTATACTCACTTCAAACAACTGTATCAGGTCCTCCTCCATTCCATTTCGGTGTATTAGGAAGGATGTTTCATGGAAAGATTGCCGTGCTTTTGGTAAATGGAAGTATCCTTATAGTTGATCCGTCACTGAATCGTCCACTAAGATTTACCAACAGAGTTCTGATGCCGGGAGAAATACCGTCTGTTATAACTTGGGATAGCCGTGGTCGACAACAGACAATTACAAATGTACAAGTGCACGGATTTCAAGAGTGTAAAGAATATGAGAATGGGATTCAACCGCGAACGTATACAATAACTCAAGACAATATTTGTGCTACTCAACTATTTGGAGTTCCCACACTAGACTGGCAAGATCGTGGTACAGCCTTAGTTATAGATGATACGTTGTATGCTATTCTCATTCATCCTGGAACCATGACTCGCGATGAAGCTCCTGACGTTTATCTCAGGGTGAATACTGCTGAATTCTATATTTGGATCCGAGGACTCGTATACATATATGAAAAACACGCTAGAAAAGAGGCCTACGCGGGCCCGTCACACGCAGAAAGTTCTTCGCAACACGCATACGAATAATCAGGTAGGCGAAAGGAAGGACAGTCACGGAAAAAATTGTATGTATCAGGCACAAAAAGTGGCTGTAAAGTGCAAGAAGTGAAAAAATTACCAGAAGCCAAGAAACTTAAATAAAGCAGAGAGTCTCACCATTCACCGGAATACGTTGTTGTTGCTCATCCGAAATCTTTTTTTCAAGGAAGGGACGAAGGATGGCGACAACACTAATGATTGAAAGTATCTTTAAGTTATTTCTTAGTCTCACTTTTTAGTAAATATTAATAACTCAATACATAATTGGAGCTTATAAAATGGTATAAGAATTTCTCTCCAGAAAAAGGATTCAACTTCATTCCAAGTGCATTTTATAGAAGCGCAGATCAATTGATTTAATGTTCATTATATCTTTTTGCCCTCCATTACTATACACTACACGAAAAAAAAATGTTATCGAATTTTTCGTTGACTGTCAACCGCTTTTGGGTGGGATGAAAAGTTCGTAAGATTTTCATTAACTATTTATAAAATCTTGTGCATTGTTCATTGCATTTTCTTGAAGTTTGCAAAACAAATGAACACGTGAACGACTGAACGCTGCGTAGGCACGGTTCAATAATGTTTACACAGCGGCCAGTGATACCTTACGCAGCAATAATAAAAACATGACTGAGTCGTTTGTGCGCGTCACTG
>WSXT02217744.1:0-17173 GCA_011762715.2 Neuroterus valhalla | reverse complement strand
ATATATAATAACACCACACCTAAAAAACCTCAGTTTTAGGCCAGTCCTGAAGATGCGAACTGTAACTTTCGCGAAACATCGACAAATTTTTTGTAGTTTGTACACGATCGAAACCCGGAATTCCTTACTTCATCGTAATGGATCATCGTGAAAGCATTGAATCTGGAATCAAAAATGTTACTGTTCCATATTCGGTTGAGAATAATTATTTTTTGACTTTAAAATTCGACTATTTTGTTGAAAGTTTATAATTTTTCTTGGAAAATGATTCTTTCTTTTTCGAAATTAATCTTTTTCTTTGAATATTCACCTTTGTGGTTGAAAATTCATCACACTGGGTTAAAAATGAACTATTTTGTTGGAAATCTGTTTTTTCTTTGTTATCTTAAATTGATTTTTTTTAATCGTATGTTTGATTGTTCCAATTTTCGTAAAAAGATGATATTTTTTGTTCAAAATTAGATTATTGTTTTCGAAATTCTTTCATTTTGCAATGTTTGATCTGTTGTGTTAGAGGATTTTCAGAATGAACGTCATGAATCAAAATAAATGTTTGCGTTTTGCGACAAATATAGATAATTTACTTCTAGTTGACCAGGAAAATTCGAAAAACTTGTGCGTAAAAAAACATCCGCTAAATTGCTAACCCGTAATTTCTAAATCACAAGTTTCATTAATAGCAATTACACCGTGATGAAAATTGAACTTATTTTTTTTAACAATCTAATAAAATGTATTAAAACCGACGGCAGTAGCTGCGTGATAATCATCGACTTGGGCGTTGTAGGCATTCGATGCTATCGAATGCCTAAATCTCAACTCGTCTGTCGATAATCGACTGCGCTCAGGAGCTTTGGTTTTCTGCAGTTTTCCTATCCTCTGACCAAATTTTCAGGCGAATGTAAGCGTTTCAAATAAAAAAAATCCGGCTGCAGACGTTAGTGGTTTCAGAGTTTAAAAAATCCCAAAAGATTGAGTACGTCAGGCATTGCTTGGAGGCTTATTATGAGATTTGGGGTTATTGGAAATTCCGGGAAGGGATTTGAGTTAAAGGGTTCAATGTCTGTCGATCTCCTGTGGGAGGGGGCAATGTAGATATGTCAAAACCCGAAAAGGGTAAACATGGAGTAAAGAATCTAATTTAATAGGGGCTACGTAGATCTGATTGAAACTGCTTCCCCCTTCCATGGATTACCGTAGTATCTCGTGACCCCGCACCCCTCCCTCTAAAATCGGAAACATTGTTTATGAACGACTCCTGATTTCCCAGGGTACTGTACTCCATATAAATTTTTTCTTTTTTCAGAAATGTTTCATGGTATCGAACATAAGGCCTACTGTAGAACTCTAAGGAAACCCAAGTGTAATCATCCCAAGTATAATTACATAGAATATCCAACTACAATGTTCTGCATGTGGCCGAGAGGCCCATGGCATTCAAAAACGTAATTTTTCGGAAACTAAAACGTTTAAACATCTAGGAGGTATAGTTATTCTGCTTTGCTAGCATTTGTTATACAATTAATTATGTTTTCAGGGTCGATACATATTTTTTTGATTTCAGACGTCCTCCTTACGAAGTTTCCAGAACTTCTATCAAAACGGATATTATCAGAACTCAGCCGCTGGTTTTCGGGCGCGAAAGATCGAGGAGGCGGTAAAAGGGATAGAGTTAAGCTGAAGGCTGTACAGGGAGTAATGGAGGATAGAGATATCTTGTAATAAAACCTCGTAGTACTTCAAACGTTGCTTGAAATAAATCTGTTTCAGGTTAAAATGTTTTTGCGTTCTAGTATTAAACACCAGTTCAGAGCCATTACTTGAATTATACTGTACAATAAGCCAGTGTTGCACCAGTAATAAATTCCAGTGCAGTACCTGTACTCAAACCAGTACTAAATGCTAGTACTGACTACCAGTAAAAGGCCAGCACTAGCACTCCAAAACAGACCATTGTTATCATCCCAGACATATTCCAGTATTATGCCAGTACTAAATTAGAGTACCTAATACCAGTACTGAGCCAGTACTAAATTCCAAATCTGACTACCAGTATGGAATCAGCACTGGCTGACCAGTACAGAACATCGACAACATCGTTATCATCCTAGATATATGCCAGTACTGCGCCTGCACTGGCTGCCAGTACTGTGCCAGTATCAGCCAGTACGGATGCAGTACCGCGCCCTTTGTGGATTTTTGATTGGGACGCTTCTTAAGCAAGAATCATTAAAAAAGAAAAAGGGAGTAAGAGAATAAAAGTTATGACAGGAAGAAAAACTCTGACTGTATAAATAGGCAGAGGAGACATAAGAGCATATATGGGAGGAATGGAGGAGAAGCGCAGATGGCAAGAGAATATTAAGAAAAATTCATGCAAGAAGATACTGGGAGGAAAGTGAATGGAAGAGGTAGAGCGACCCTACCAATCCTGACAAAAATAGTTCGATCGCTCTTTTCAACTGGCTCCTGTGGGTTTTACCAATAATTTCTCTCCAGGTAAAAGGGGTTGTCTAGTTAAGCGCTCGATTTTTTAGCGTATTTTCGAGGATGGATTACAAAGGACCTAAACATGATATAGAGATGCAGTTTTTTGCATCAATTTTCGTACATCTTTTCTCTGGAAATTGAAATATTTTATTCATTTATTTATTGAAAATTGTTTCCTTGGGATGACCTTAACCGCTCCTCCATAAAAAAATTGTACTCGACTTTGTGGCAAGCTTTCTTAGGCTTGGCTGGATAAATCTTAAAAAGGAAATCCTGCATTTCTTATAACATTGGGTATGGCCTGACACGAGCTCTTTAATCTGAGTTGAAAATTCGGAAAATTGTGGATGTTCAAACAAATGAATCGAATTTTTACCATTTTTCCGAGCTAAAAAGGGCTCTTAAAAACGTCAAAAAAATGTTTTCCCATAAAAGCTCATGTCAGGCTATAGCGACACCCCTGATCAACAATTTAAAATTTAAAAACAAACTATATCTCACATACTCTAGTTAGGCTTTTGCCAACGTTTCAGAAAAACGCGACTTTTCGGAAAAGGCGATTGAAGACAAACAATGGAATTAAGCACGATTGGCAACACTTACAGTTCAATTGGCTGTGCCCAGTCCATAGAGCTCTCCTTCCCCGTCTCGGAGAAGTTCACATATGATCACGAAAATCTATTGAAAGAAATCGGTCGAGTATCACTTCCCAGTTTTTACAGACGAGGTTCCCGTGCGCCGCGAAAGCGCGTGAAAGGACAGAAAGTGGCTATGTTCGGCCATCCATATCTCGTGCAAGATTCTGTTCTGGGTTATATCCTTTATAGGGTTCATTTCTAGTGCCATACAAATTCGAAATATGTAAAAAAATCGATTTTTCAAGACCGCGTAACTAGACGACCCCCTTCAAGAAATGGGAGTTCATACAACATATAATTACGGGAACTTAATCAGAGTTTTGTCTTACTGGATGGTGCATTGTCAACATTTTCTTGCGTGCTCTCCCATTTGTAAATCACCTCTCATCTGGACGAAACTCTACGAGCTTGAAGTAGGATAAAAAAAAGTCAGAAGACTTAGAAACATAGACTGTATCTTGTTGATACATGCGGATGATCTGATTATTTCCTGAAACTGAATAAACCATTTCTGAAAATGATAGAATCAGCTATGAACTCTTAGGCCAGGGATATGGTATAGATCCTTCAGAATTTGTACCGTTATTCGAAATGTTTCTCATTGCCATCCATAACTCAAATTCAAGATTCTATTGTCGAAAGTAATTTGCCTAATGGGTCTCATATTTATAGTCTCAATTACTTACAGTGCTTCAGATAATCACCAGTAGTATTCTTTGAAAATTCGTTCTGCCATTCCAGAACTACGCCTGACTTCATAGTAGGATTGGAACTCAGAATAACTTGCGTGTCTTATCATATGATAAGATAGCTCTGAAGTGCGCAGCTCGAGTGGCAATATAGAAGACATTTATTATTCTGAATTATGTATGTCGAAGTCGGCTAAGACTGCTTGCGCAAAAATTAGAAATACGACTGGCTAGATCAACACATAGAATGTTTGGGGTCAGAAGGGATCACTCGAACCTGCCTAAACCAAATGGTACCAAACTAATTGGACAATTCGACGCTACGATTATTACATTCTGCAAATTAATTCTCTTTCCAATATGATCATTTCCTACTCCGAACGCACTTCCGTGTCACTTATAACTGTTCCTAATTACAGAATGAGGTTCTAGTTTTATCGTATAAATACCTGGAAAATGCGAAATTTGGAACCTTGCTTTCGGGAGAAATTTCTCTTTCCGTTTATAATCAACTTCTCTTGGACCGCGTTATATTATTTTCATCTAAAATCATGAATGAGACATAAGATCCGAGATGTTTTTGATGTTGAGTATTTTTTTCCTGCGCAAAACATACTTCATTCCCACTCCCGTACAGTTCAGGTAAAAAACAGAATAAATATACTTGAACATTCGAGAAGGTTGTATGAGTAATTAATCTGAAAGTCTTACGCAATACATAAATCATCCATATCTGCCCTTCGCTCAATTCTAAATAGAAGGTGGCCATAAAAGCAGGAATTTTTACTTACAAAATTTCTGTGCAGTTTTCGTATGATATCTCTACTTGTAAGAAAGAACAATGAAGACTGCCAGTTTTTTGCTTTCCTGCGTGACGTTGCTCAATTATGCAAGTAAGTGAACCTATCGTAAAATAGTATAATATGCATTCAAATATAATTTTTACATCCTTTCTAAATGCGTGCAAACCCCTCATGTATATAACAATTCAGAATTTGTAATAAAGAACTGTATAATCCTGAGTGCCACGTTGGAAAATTCAAATGGTGTAACATATGGAAACAAGCCAATGAATATCAACGCATATCAGCAGGATTTATTCCTACTGTTTCGAACTGATGCAAGTTTTTTTCCAATACTATTGTATTGGAGTAAGGTATTGCAGTAAATACTAGAACAGAAAGACTTTTTCACGTTATGAGACCAAACAACAAGGTTCAGCATTATTTCGAAACCAGTTCATCAAACTTATCATTGTTTATTGGTTCTATTTTCTTTCGGTTAGAGAAAAAATGTTCCTGATTTGGGTACTCTATCATGTCATACAAACTGTTCCATTTTCCAGTGTTCAAACCTCTCCTCATTTTTTTTTCACAGTAGACGACGCGTGGGCGCACAATTTTTCTCCAACAGAAGGAAGCTCCCTTATAGTGTAACAATTCGTAGAAAAGGGCAAACCTAGCTTCATCATGAGCGGAAAGTTATATCCGTACAGTGCAAGTAATCAACCTGAGAGATATGCACTATGGCACGCGGTGGTAACACTTGATGCTACGGAGGCTTACTATGTACCTCTTTCACGCTATGACGTACACAAATATGGTAACGCCCCTTATAATCCCATAAATGGTGGAATCATGGCTTTTATGGCAAGAAGAGATAAAGAAGGTGTTATGGTCAACCTTGAACCGAACAGAGGTCCTGTGCCATACCCGATGGTTCGACTCATAGGGCCGAACGTTAATCTTTCGGGTGAATTAGATTATGCAGGACATAGTACCCCTGAGGAATGGTTAGGTTGAAATTCATTCTGAGAAGGAAATAGTTATCTTTATCGTAATTGATTGCAACTGTAATTTTTCTCTCCTACTTTCGAAAAGAAGTGACTATCGTTAGTTTTCCGATACTTTTGTAGTTGATAAATAAATACATTATATGACAGAATATTCCTTTTCGAACCCCTGTTATCACCATGGCATGGTCCGCGTATGGTTGGTATGTATTTTTTCAATCCTGTCTTCTTCGTTTCTATTTTCTCCTCCCATACCTACTCACAAGAACTATATCAATAATTCGTGTATCTTGCCTTCTTGTGCCGAGTCAGAAGCTGGCTTTGACTACACGAAAATTGAGAACACTTTTCCTATATTCATGTTATGCTTCTATTTACTCAAATTTTCCAGAACATACTTGTCCATGATCCTTTTTTTTCTTTAGTAGCCGTCCATTAAAGTCGTCCGCGATATTTCCGGAATTGCGGGCACCCCCTCCCACTTGCAGAACATCTTAAATACAGGAAACACCTTCCGTCTCCTTTTGCATATTCGCAATTTTCTTTTATGCGCAGGAAATTATAAGAGATTAGAGCCCTTGTCAATTTGATAAAAATTCATGATAATTATCGAATATATTATTAGATAGAGGAGTTTTAAGAAATGTACTTTATCAGATAAAAATCATGTGTACATTCGATATGGATTGCCCCTTCTCCTTCCTTCTTGTCTACTTTATTTGAATTCCTCATTCCCCCTTAACTGTTGGCCCTTAACTGCGGACGTCTTCCATATAAGACGAAACCCTAGACCCTGTCCGATCTTTAGAGATACAGTTATGTCCAAAATAAATACTTCTATTACTTTCTGCACTTTCTTCTTCTGCACACTCTTGATATAGATTTGTCTATCTAAAACATGTCATGCCGCGTTTTTTGGATTTTTCGAAAATTATTTAGGGATTTTTTCTCCAACACCTGAGTGAACAAATACTCCAATCCTCATCAAGATTGCTAACAATAGCTTGAATTCCACAGATGATTTCACATGGAATTGTTCTTATGAAAATCCTGAATGAGGTTCCTGGTCTCCGCTTGTGCTAATTTCAAACCGCACCTTCACCTGGATGTGATTTTTGAGTCCATCATTGTTTCCACGAGTTGCTTCAATACGGGTATAGTGAGGCTCCATACTCTAGAAGGTCGCTCGGTATCCTAGAGACACTGTAAGGGAAGCCTCACCCAGATGCGATTCAGCTCCCGGTACGATTGTTCACGCCTATGTTCGAAGGTTAAGTCTGGTTCTAGTTCGTCGAGATTTATAAACATATAGAATGACGTCTCGGAACTGAGATTTGGAGGTTAGGGAGGTTGAAAATGAGCGATTGAGGAACCTTCTTCCCATCATTTTTGTCCAATTGCTATGAACTTTTTTAGTCGCGCAACAGCAAATGAAAGAATTCACCTATCTAGAAGAAGCGAATGGGTCATAGGCATAAAAAAGGTAACAAATTTTTTTTGTTCAGCGCGAGAGATATGTAGTCATTACTCCAATTTAGTTTACATAAGAAACAGAATTTATATGCTCGAAAATTTCTGAAGGTTATATGAGCAACGAATCTAACCAGTATGTGTAATGAGAAAATAAGAAATCTCCATCTCTCTTCCCATCTGGTTTTAAACAAAAATATACTATAAAAGCAGGAATCACCAACAGTTTATTGTTCTCGAGTTCTATATCGGCATCTCTGCTTGTATTGGGAAAAAATTAAGGTTGTCGCTCTAGGATTTGCCTGCGTGTCGTTGCTCAATTTCGCAAGTAAGTGTACCTAGCATTATATAATATTTCAGAATTTAATATTAAAAATAATACATACTTTGAAGCGAAGATTTCAGAACTCGTGGCCATGGAATAATTCCAAATTTTCAATTGAAAATCTGTTTCCTCCAATTTCCTTGTTCCCATAAAAAATCGTGTAACATATGGGAATAATTTTTCAAGAACATTCGATTCATGAAAGAATGGCATTGGAAGATTGTTTGATGAGCACTTTACACTTGAAAGAAGAATCTCGATCCCATATTTTATTCCTTCCTTCACAATACGAAGTTAATTTTCAAGAATCTTTATCCAAATAATGTTTGGATCCATAATTTCATTTAGGGTCACGATGCTTTATTTTGATGGTGAAGATTGAAGAAATGAAAAAATGAATTTTGAGGCAATGTTTTCTTTTATTGTTTTGCGGGCAGATTACCAGCAGATTTTTAGGATATCTTGAGCTAAACCAGAAAATATTGAGTTAAAACACTAATTGGTTTACTTGGAGAAATATCATTGATTCTTCAACTAAATTGAATCAGAAATATTATGATTTTTCAAATTTTTTATTTTTTATTAATTGATTGTGTATAAACTTACCTTGAATAAATTCACATTCTTATTTAGTTCTACGTCGCCTGCAGAACGTGTTATATTTTTTTATGCACCGACATAAATAACAATTTTTCGGAAAATATTGATCTTAAAATGTTCGAAGCTAATTCTGGATTCTTTCACATACTTAATTTCTTCATTTTTGTGGGGAAAAAAATAATTGCACTTTGCGATTGCTCGATACGCTCTCATAATTTAATATCGAACTCAACTCCAATGTTGGTACAAGATTGAGATTATGATGTCGTTTGCCAGGAATTTCCTGTATGAAATCGCATGAATTATTTTTATTCAGTGCCACGTTGCCATATTCGAATCGTGTAACATATGGAAGCAAAAAATGGATATAAACTCAATGTTTAAATCTATTTATGGAGACAAACATATCCAAATTAAAAGAAAAAATAATTTGAAAGTCTAATCACATACCAGATTTCCCTTATTCTTCAAGTTAAGGAGAAAAATAAAATAATATAATATATCTAGAAACCTTTTACTCCAGGTTGTCATATTTTTCAAAATATGATTAGAAATCATTCTCCCCGAAAGCTCCTTGTTTGAAATTATTCGATTCCAAAGTAACTGCGAATTTGCATACTTCGAATCGCAAACGTTTTCAAATGGAGATTTTCTCCAAATCTGGTAATTTTTATATACTATTCAAACATTTCCATCTTCTAAAGATTTGATTCAAAATTTTGAAGATTTGAATTGGAAATTTTTGAATTTTTATTGTATTTCTTTTCAAACATTGAATTGAAAAATCCATAATTTCGAAAATTTCATAAATTTTGATCCTATTCCTGAGGGGCATTCATTTGAAATTATTGCATTTTGAACGGTTTTAATTTTTATTCATATATTTTTACGCTTCTGTTCAGGAATTATTCAACTTTGAATAAAATGTTTCTCCAAATGTCAGAAACAGGAAATTTTAGAAATTCTCATCAAAAATTATCTAACATCAAACGGTTTGCACATAAAAATTTTCTTCCTGAATCTCTCCACATTGGACAATCCTGTTACTCAAAATAAATGTAAATTTATAAGGTTCCGAGAACTATCAATTTGAAACTATGCAATTTGAAATTGAATAAAGACATTTCGGAACGCTGGGTCAAAAATTATTGAATTCCGAACGTTTTTGAATTTACCTTTTCCAGTGTTTGGGAATTTCTATCTTTGACAGATTTTTATTCGAACCTATTTGATTTTTGATAAAAAATTCAGATAATTATTTTCCTATTCGATCATTTTTCAACGGTGCACAAAAATTCAGTAAATCTTTTCTTTACAGTAGGCATCGTGCGTGCGCACGAATTCTCTCCATCATGGGATAGCTTCCTCGTAGTGAAGCAAGAGATGGAGGATAGCTTTCCTAGCTTTGTTCGTACTGGAAAATTCTATCCTTATGAGCCTGCGCATCCACCAGAACATTATGCACGATGGCACGCTATAGTGGTTCTAGATGATCACGAGTCCTACTATGTGCCTCTCCATCGGACCGATGTGGATAATCATGGTAGCAGAAAACATTTCAAGCGTTTTAGAGAATACAAAGTTTTTATAGTAATGAGTTTTATGTTTGGTGTGGAAGGAGACCTTGAGCCCACGACAGAGCCCGTGACATCGCCGAAGGTTCGAGTCATAGGGCCCGGGGTTAATGTTGCGGGAAAGTTGAGAATTTCACCACATATTATGATTACTCCATAAAGGTTATGCGACTGAAAAGAGAAAACAACTTATTTCAATTGTAATTGAAGACGATTGTTTCCTTTTCGTTACCTTTTTATATGACAAGAAAATACATATTTGCATCTAAATCTAATTTTTTACACGAATTCATATTTTCTTGAAACCAAATACTTATTTCCATTTCTTATTCTAGCACTTTTTCTTGATGTATGGGAAAATATGATATGAATCATAATAGCAAATTCAAGTGACAGGATAAGAAACTTGCGGGGACTCCTAATTACTTTCTGTAACTATAAAATAGTATATATTTGTAAATCAAAGGGAAATTCGTAACTGGAGCTGTCTATTAGCTTTCAAACGAGGCAGGCACAAATTCACTTCTTTTCAGGGGAGCACACCCTGCAGGAAATGTTCGATAAGTACTTGAATTCTTTAGTTTTTTCCCTTATTGATGACACTTTTGAAGACAATATTTCGATGATAATATATGTAAAAAATGACCAAAACTTGAACTTAAGTTTTCCTCATAGAATGATATTGCGTAGAGTTCATTTCAATTCGCAAAATTCAATAATTCACGTAGAATTTTTTTTTTTTTTTTGAAGTGGTTCTCGTAGAAATCCCATATTTTATGCATTCTATTGTGCCTAATATAACTTCAGCGCATATTTGTGCGTATGTGTGTGGCTTCTGGTTTGTAATAAAGATGGATGCAATTGGAGAATTAGGAACTTATGGTCGTTTATATTACTTGAGGAATTAGTTTAGTTTACTTTAGGAATTAGGAATTAGAAATTAGGAATTAGTTTTTCATATTATAAATTTTCATAGACACATAATTTAGAGTTTACGCAAGAACATAAAAAATTTATCAATTGAAGACGAATAGATCGACCTATGATGTTGAACAATATGTTCGACTAAGGTGGTGAGGGCAATTTATATTATCCGAAGAATCAATTCTATGATAACTTATGGACAATAATTTATGAGGGAGAAATTACATCTGTTTCCAGGAAGCGGAACGTTCATAAAATAAGCACCAATTCATCATAATGAAAAAAATATAAGAAATGATTTTCGTTATTCGTTTTCACCATAAGAAAGCTTTCTCTTTGAGGAAAAAATATGTTCGCTAACGGGAAGCAAAGCACTCGTAGAATGAGCACAATATAATTATAAATACAAGGAAACTTGAGACAACCGAGATCGAATTTACAGCTGGTTATTATTTCTACGAAAAAATGTATTGGTGGAATATGTCATTTGAGAACTTCCTCATATAAAGACTCGTGTTTCTAAACGTGTTTTTGAGCCATACTTTCGAATTTGTTAAAAATATTTCAAACACTCTCCGAGATTGTTCTTCGTTCTTCCAAGGCAACAGAAAAGAAATATGAAAATAGCACTTTTTTCTGCTGTTTATCCATTCATCTCGCACATTTGACATCCGTGTAAGGAAGATATTATTCTCATTTACCAGTAAGATGAAACAGGAAGTATCATCGTCAAATACAATAGGTACTTTAAATTCGTCTCTTTTTTACACCATTCATTACGAGAATAATGCGTAAGTATCAGATTCCGTCCTGAAAGATTTCTTTTACGTGCGTTGAGGCATGTTATATTTTTTGGCCCCCTTTTACGGAATTTTATTTCATGTACTCCTTATTCTTATAGTTTTCAGTATTAAAGTATCGATTTGCCACAAACCTACGCACTTGGCATCATAAAATTGCATTCATTTTGGAGATGATAGCCCCCGATTGGAGAAACAGCGTTCCATGTTATTGGCAGATCCTCGTTAAGAATGGTTATCGTCAGACTTCGTGATAAGACTTTATCATGCAGGAGCAGGCAAAAAATCTTTGCAAGATTTCAAAACCGTTTCAACATTCACCGGGAGGCAAAAAGTATTGCCATTTGTGGAACCTTACTCTTCAGTTAAAATTATGTGCTGAGAGGGTAAAAAAATCTTCGCTGCAAACATATTGTTATATGCACCTTCGGGGCAAGCAGCATTAGAGGTAAGAACTGTGTTCAAAGGACACACCCGGCCTTCGCAAAATCACTCCGACGCGAGCCGCTGATTGATCTCTTTAGCAAACATCCTATCGTGGCATACATTTCTTGCTTCTTTTGCATTCATACATTCATGCATCATATCCTATTGAACTTGCTTTGTTTATCATTCTTCATGTATTCTCTCAGCGTGACCAAACCATCTCCGCAAATTTCTTTCACTCTCATGAAACGATGTTTCTTCTGAACCCCATTCTTGGACCACTTATTCATTACTTCTGATATCCAATAACGTTTTGCCGCACGTATTGCGCAGGAATTGCATCCCGATCGCGTTGACTTTTCTCTGTTCCTTTTGTTGGTATGTGCGGATCTCGCTCACACACAGCACAGTTGATGCAAGCACAGAATCGTTTATCGCAATTAAAGCTCCATTCGTAACATTTTTACTTTTTGTAATATGGTACACACTGCTGATAATCTTTCATCTTCATTTATTCGTCTGGAAACCTCTGCATCTATCTCCCCGTCAGCAGTGATTAAACTTCCAAGATACACGAAATTATCAACTTGTCGTATCCTCTGTTCATTTAAGGTAAGATTGCACATTTTTTTCGCACCCTTTCTTTCAATCACAATGTTTTCTTTTATCTCCGTTTGTAGTCCTAGACGATTCTTAGAGCATTCTCAAGCTGCTCTTTTACTGGAGCATATATTTTCACGTCATCCGAATGAGATATTTAATTTTGAATTGAATTTGAAACAATTACATAGATATTAGACCACCGCATTCATTATGGTTTTTGTCCTCCGTATTTACTTTGTCCTACAGTCGTATAATAGCATTTTCAATGAAAATCGAGAAATCTTCAACATCATTCACTCACCTACTTCACAATCGTGTCCCTGGACAGCGGCAATGAATGATGCTCCAATTTCAAAATGTGACGCGCTCCGAAGAAAGGGGCCTAAGAGCAAAAACACTGATTTTAGAGGAAAAGGGAAAGAACAGGCGAGGGGTTCAACGCTTCAGCTGGAACGGCTGTTTTAAAATTGCTATAGCTCAAAAAATACTCGACAAAAAAATTTTCCGTTTACGAATAATTAAAAAGCAGCCCTTAATTAATATGAAACGACCATAATCTTGAAATCAATTTTTTTGCTCTTAGGTCCCTTCCTTCGGAGCGCGTCCCAAATGATGCAATTTGGAGCACTTTGCTCTTGGAATAGTTCTTTTTCCAAAATTTTGGGCATGAAATCAATGAATTTCAAACTTTTGCAAATTAAGAATAATTTCCCCTATAATCCTTTCATTTGTAGTGGTCCTATTTCTGGAAGTTCATTCTCAAATAATCCAATCCTGAACATTTCCAATTGGAAATTATCAAGAGCCTTATCTTTCCAAAGTGCATTCGGGATTTTCAAGTTCAATTTTTGTGGATAGATTTTTGAATCGTAATGCATATTGTTATATTGTCAAACTCCCTTCATTGTGATTCTGTCATGCATACGATCACTCTACTCACGGTCGCGGGACGTGACCATAGATGCATTTTACCGCGGTTCAACTTGGAGCTTGTGCCATTTTCCTGAATGACAGTTTCTCCTATGCGGACCTTGCCGTAGTTGTTAAACCAGTGCATTTATTTTATATATATTTCAAAACAGTCTCCAGTTATCTATTTCGTTTTGTTACGATTTCGGTAATTTTAATTGATTTTGAAGAAATAATTATATTATCAAAAAATAATATTTCATTTACACTAATGCATTTATAAACTTTGGATAATCAGTTGAATCATTTTGAAGTAGCAGGATTACAAAAAACATGAGTCTGAAGTTCGCAACGTTTACAAAAAACGAAAAAAAAAATTTTACATTCTCATTCTGAATGAAAAGGTAATGGTTTTGTTGTGAAAAATGATTTTCGCGGATTTAATGAAATCTCTACGTTTTGAGACCCCCTGAGGGTGAGAAAAAACGATTTTCACAAATGTGTATGTCTGTAGTCTGCAGACTTGATAACTTTCGAAAGCATTATCATATTGGATGAAAATTAAAACTTTGGCACAACCTTACGCTTCTCAGTAACAATCTGAAACGTCTATCGCTGAAATTAGCGCGTAATATTGTAAAACCAGTGTCATCAACCGTGAAAAGTTCTTCAAGATTTGTTCGGTTCACGTTCTTGACTGCCATGAAAAATAAAGCTCCGAGAAAGGTCAGGATTTCGTTTTCATCTGTCAATCTAAAGTTTCTCTCTCGAATTGGTGGATTGTCATTTTTCTCTGTTTGTATGTGAATTTCGGTAAACAGTACAATGTAATCAATGATGTCATGGGACAGGATTTGAGAAAAACAGTCGATCTCTGTCAAACATTGCCGAGTAGCAACTTTTGGTCTAGGAAAAGTCTTGATAATTTTTTTTGACCTAGTTTTTACGACATTCTCTATGGGTTCACTGGCCCATATCGTTTCCTGATCTTTTCCAATGAAAAATCTCAAGTTTTTACCTAGCTCCACGTCGTCTTCTTCATCGGCGGCATCAAATCCCTCTTCACAATCACTGTCGTAGTCGTCATCCACTATCCATTCTGACATTAATCTGGATCATCTTCGTGTTCTTTGATGGGTTCCTCCATTTGCTGCTCATGGTAAGAGAGCATATGATGAAATAGGAGCAAATTTTAAAAGAAATGCAGCAAGATAATGCCTACAATGTTCCGCTGAAGATCGCATCTTAGAAGCTTTATCTCTATTCCAGTAAGCGAAGAAGTACAGCAAGGGAACTGAAATCATATTCAGCAGCAAAGAAGGCCAAGAAGCTCTACTGCTTAAGATCTGAAAAGCAGATTCCAAGCTGCAGTGACTATTAGAGGGACTTTGCAATGTCATGCATTTATACCCACTGGGGATGGTAGACTTTAATTAAAGAAATTTTCCTCAGCAACGGAATGCGACTATTTTTCAAAAGAGGACAAACAAGAATCAGACGAGAAAGTGAAACCAGCTGTCACTAAAAGAACAAAGGTGAGGGGAAAGGTAATGCAGGAATTTTAATCAAGACAGTCTCATTTTTATATTATGCAGAGAGCGATCAAATATACTAGGATATATTACCACTCATCGTAAAAACAATACAATAGAGAAACCACGATGCGCGCGGGGCTCGAGTTCCAGTATCATGAGCCTACCGTAGTACTCAAGCCTTATTCTCCTGGTTAAAAAATTCTAAGCCCACTTCCGAATCCATATGGTCCTATAGGAAAAATTCTGGGCTACATTTTGAGACGAAAATAAAACAAAAAAATGTGTCGATTTTCTAAAAAAGGCAAAAATATATTTGATCCTCATTTTTGAAGGTCAAATTCCCTTTTCGAAAAACGCATACGACATTCCGAAAGGTCATTAAAAATCCCATCGAAACTGTACTACACAAAATATTTTTAATTGACTTGCGCAGAGCTAAAAATCACCGAAATCAGCAATATCCATGGAAATCTCAAAAGTTCTGCCCCCTCCCCACAGTAAATATTTTCGCAAATAACGAAATTGAGAGCAGTCACACCAATCACCATAAACAAGCTCTAGGTTATATTCATAAACTCATGATAATAATCTAAAAATACCTTAAACTACCCCTATAACTTAAAACGGGAAAAACCCCAGGTGAATGTATGTTGAGTAGTCATGAAATTTGAAATTGAAAACAGTCACACCAATGACCTTCAGAAAGTTCCAGGATATATTCTGCCTGTCCAAAAAATTACCCCTATCACTTGAAATGGAACAAATCTCATGTGGATTTGCGTCAAGCAGTTATAAAACTTCAGAATTGAACACAGTCACATCAATCACTTTCAGAGAGCTCCAGGTTATATTCATAACCTCATAATAATATACATATACGTAAAACTACTCATATCTCTTTTAACCAAACAAGGGTATGTATTTCCAATCGCACAATAATAGCTCAGGGGTGGTTCTAAGGACCAAAGTTTGTTGAACGAATTTGAGCAAATGAAGATGAAAAGATTGAAATAGTATAAGTATAAAATGGCCATAGTATATGTCAAAAATGCATTTCTGAGTATCTCTAATGCAAGCAGAAAATAAAAATGAATGTATCGTCTTCAAGCGTGTACACTATCAAAGAGTAAGCAGTTTTCATTGTTTTTTTCCGAAGATCGCGCACAAAATAAAGGCGTCCAACAACACGAGGCTTGGAGCGCATGTATGTAGAATATGGAGGGAAAATGTAAACATTCGATGGCTGTCGAAGTGCTGCTGCGATCTAAAAACAATTCTACTGAAGATATCACTTTCACGCTCCGCGACCTGTACAAGGTAATGGAGAACATCATAGCCATGGGCATCAAAGAGCAGGATGAAACAAGTGAACGGGATGATAAGCTAGTTCTTAAGGATGACCTAGAAGATAACGTTGAAGAAGAACCAATACATTGGCCACAATTGCGAAAGCGAGGGAATAGGCGGTGATGATAGTTTCCTGTTCTGGAGTTTCTCTTATGCATATTGGGGTACAGAAAATCGTTACAAAGAGATGAGAAAAGGAATAGTACAAAGAACGCACGGATAACTGTTTTGCACTAGTTGGTGTGATCTATCCTCTGCACGAAAACTGCACTATTGATAAACATATAAAGATTCTTTTTTCTAGACCAGAAAGAAGAGGACATTTCGATGTATCCGAGTATAGAACTGACTTGCAGAATTAAGAAAATGAGGAACCTTGAAATAGAAGTGGCCAAAAATGAAGAGGCAAAACAAGCATAGGAGTCAAAACGGCACGAATGGATCTTCAACTCAGTGTAATCTTTCACTTTCCAAGTTTGGTGCAGAAGAAGAAATTGTGGAAAATTATAGGGATGGGATAAGGAAAAAAAATAACAATAAGGAAATGCACGCGCAAACAAGAAGCGGATGACTTATTCTGAACAGAGAGAAGAGGATGTCGTTCCAAATTTTGTACAGGAAGAGGAAAGACATTTCAAGTTTTATATCAACATTTCTAGGCCCAATATTTCAAATCAATGCGGAAGACTAAAAAGACCGGGGTTAATGTTCGAGAAACGATTCCTTAAACTATCAAAACGATTATGTTGAAAAACGTTGAATGCCCTTGCCATCAATTTTTCCGAATGATTTTTTTTTATAAAAACAAAATTGTCAGAGAGAAGAAATGTTCCTTCTGGGGAGTCCTACAAGATCATCAATACGACTTTTTGAATCATCACGAACATTCCAATGAAAAAATGAAAAAATCAAATTTTTACTGTACAGCACATATTTGAAAATCAAAAATTTTATTACATTCTCATCATTTATGATTTATGAAGTATTAGCATCACCCGAAATTCCACATCTTTAATTTTCAACGGATCTCTACATTTAAGGACCCCCTGAA